>MU226832.1:13883-43326 GCA_018584345.1 Thuja plicata | reverse complement strand
TAAGCTTATCTTAAGGGGGGGTGTTAGAGTAATAGTCTATCGGGGTTACTAATTTAAATCATTATGATCTAATTAGTAACTTCCCTATTCACTCTAGTTTTCTTAAGCTAACCTTAGGTAGTTTCTAATTCTGTTAGTTTCCCTTTTTAGGGTTTCGGCATCCTTTATAAGGATTGTCCGCTTTGTAATTCATAAGGAGATCAGTTTGTAATCTTTATTGTGTTAATAGAAATTATTTCTGTCACAATGGATTTGGGTTCTCTCTCATTTTGGCCGCCATAGCTTTCTGAATCCTTCTATCTTCTGTCTGTTTCATTCTGTTTGTAATAGCTATGCATGCAGGTGTTCTTGGGTAGATTGATGTTCATCAATCTCAACAGTTTGGTCCTTGCAAAGTACTTAGAAGATTTGACAGTGGAAATGCTTACGAAGTGGAATTATGTGATGACATAGATATATCACCTATATTCAATATTTCAAACTTGTATGAATATCATGAACCTGATGAAGAGGAGACAATACCAAGTGATTATCCTAAGAAGTAGATAGAGGAAGTGGAGAACATCTTGAAAAAGAGAGTTGGCAAAAGTACAAGAGGAAAGGAATACATGGAATATCTGGTAAAGTAGAAAAATAGACCGATTGAGGACACATCTTGGATTTCTCAATCTAAGTTGGATTCATTTAAGGTTGGATCTTATACATGATTCAGGGAATCATTTATTTTCAACCATAGGTGTCTGATGCAGGACCATCTTGGGTCCTTGGTAATCCTGCCCAACCAAAAATATGTTTACTTTCATTTCCAGTTTATTCTTTGTCACTCAGCTTCTGTTGCTCAGCAGGCTTGCTGGGTTGCTCAGTCATATTGGTTTTCTCCTGTTTCTCGGTCCTTCTTTGGCTGAGTGCTCTGTTGCTCGGCCATGCTTTGTAGGGTTGGTATATTTGGGAGTTGGAGTTGCTGGCCGACTTTGACAGTTAATTTTCATGGCTAAATTAATGTGGGGTCTCTCATTGGGATCTGTGTGGACCTAAATATGGGTCTCACCTTTGTATTTTAGCACCAACTTCCTTGTTGGAATCTTGTATATATTCTTTTGTATGTGCTTAGTTTAATAGCAAGTCATAGAGCAAGGATGAAAATATTAAGATATTGAATATCTGAGATCTCTGTTGTAAGAAGATCATTTGTAATACACTATGATGTATATGGCCATAACTAGGGAAGCCTTATAGCCTGGCATGTATTGATTATGATCAGATTAATGATAAAAGATCTCTGTGTTTCTCTCTCTCACTGTGTTGTTATGTTAATTCCACATTGTTTCCACAAGGTTGGATGGTTTTTGGTGTGCCCTAGGACCCGGATCCTTCCTCCCCTTGCGTCAAATGTTAAATTAAGACTCATGTTCATATATTAGGTAGTTAAATGATTTTATAAATTTGATATAAAACTACAAGTTATGTTTTGATAAGAAAACATAAAGACTTTTCTTGCAGTTTTTTTTCTATTCTATTATAGTGATTCAACCAAGAGTTTGAATTGTACACTTAAATTTCTAAGTACAATTTATTTTACATCTAAATAACATTTGTTTCTCTTTTATAAAAATGTTTTAGTTGATTTTTTATATTTTTAATGAGATGGATGGAATGGAATAATATGTTGAAATTCTGGTAAGGTTAAAAAGATGCATACTTATATAATATATATAGAGAAAGCCAAGGGATATTGAGGTTGTAATTTTTAAATGTACAAGCCTCTTTTAAAGTAAATTAAATCCTTGAGGTGTCTAGGCTTTCTCTCAATATATTATATAATATATATAGCTAGTAGCATCGGGAGGGGCAAGTCGTAAGAACAAAATTATAACATTTATTATATAATATCATATTATTACATAAAGTTTATAAGATGATTTTCTATACATTTATTATGTATTTTATTTTATATAAGATAAATTTTTGAATTCATCATTTATATTTTATAATATTATATTGAAATATAAGTTTTATGTTTTACGATAAATTAATTATATTTTTAGTTTTCGGGATATGTTGAAAGTAAGGTTTGAATCGGATTGTATTTAGGATTTATTTTGGGTAAGGGTTTCCATTAAGGTTATTATCTAATTTGGTTTAGGGTTTTATTTAATGTAGGGTTAGGGTAGGGGTTGTTTAGTTCAATATTCAAAAAGGTTTCTGGTTTTGAATATGATTTGGGTTCATCTTGGTTTAGGGTTTTGTTTAGCATTTAGTTATGTTTGGAGTTCCAATTAGACACAAGAGTAAATATGGTTTATAGTTAACGTTCAAGTTCAAATAGAATTATGATTTCTTTTAGTTAATGTTGAAGTAGTCTTAGGGTTATCATAAAATTTGTTCAAGTGTCATTTAGGGTTTCAGTGGTTTTATGTTAGGAGTAAATATTGTGATGTGTTAAGGTCAGGATACTATTTAGTTTAGGAATAGGGTTCAGTCTATTTCAGATTTGAATTAAAAATAGACAGAGGGTTTAATTTGGTTTAGGCTTACCCAATAATTGGGTTCAATTATTTGTAATGTTGAACTAAGTCTATAGTTAGGGTTCGATTGGGTCTGGGGCAAAATTTCAAAATTATGTAGTGTTAGAGACTATTATTCAATTTGGTATTGTATCTTATTTAGGATAGTATTTTATTTGGTGAGGAATGAGGTATAAATAATTTTTTGTTTTTGGTTTTATTTTAATTATTAAATAGTTGATGAAATTTTAATTTAGAGTCTAACTTTGTTTTGCATAGAGTTTGAATTATTTTCTGTGTATGATGAAGTTTAAAAAAAGTTTATGGTTTATGCAAGGTTTATGGTTCAATACGAGATAGTGTTTATTGAACTTTAGAGATAAGTGTTAACACGGGTTTGAAATTGGTTTGGTGTAGTATTTATTTATTGTAGGAGTTGGGATCAATTGTCTTAAAATTGAATTAGGATTTTATTAATTTTATGATCAAGTGGTGTTATGGTTATGGTAAAATTTTATATAGCTTTTAGACAAGGGTTTGATTCATTTAATGTAAGGATTTTATTAGATTTAGTGTTAAGGTTAGGGTACAATTTTGTTTAATAGTAGGGTTTAATCAGGTGTTAGCATTTAATATATCTGTAATATAGTAACATATTTTAATATATCTTTAATATAGTAAAATATTTTAGATATATTTTAAAAAATAATTTAGTTTAAGGATAGGGCTTAATATAAGGTTTAGAAATTAATAAGGTTTCAGCTTACTCCTAGGATGTAACAATTCAATTCCAAAAAAGTAATAATCAGACATTTTTTTTGTTAACAAAAGCAAAAGCTAATTCCACAAATATATGTGTATGTATTTGATTGATATTATAGGTAATAAAAAAGAAGATTATAACTATACTTAATTTAAGGTGAATTTTTAAATATTTTATTAATAATATTATTTTAAATTAAATATATTTATTTGAAGTTAAATTTACTTATATAAAAAAAATTCATTTTTTTGTATTTTACTTTAATGATTCAATTGTTATAAAAATTTTTAATTGTAGATATGAATGATATTTCATTTGTTGTTATAAAATTTTTAGTAATTATGATAAATACCTATAATAATTATATCTTATTATTTTCAAGCTACAAAACAGTGAAACTTAATGAAGCTTTCACATTCTAAAAATATAATCAATAAAATACATGTAGATAAAAATTGATTTCATGTCATGTATAGAAACCACATACATGTTTTGGATCGAAATAATAAGGAAAGTACAATTCACTCTTAAACTATAAAAATGTCTTGAAGATCAAATTTATGTATGGTGCATGATATTATAAAAGTTTATAAATGGTTCATAACATGCATTAATAAAAGTTCAATATAAGAAAACATCAAAACTTTACCAATGATAGTTAATTATGTCGGGGTAAAAACATTAAAAAATGTTCACTGATGAGAACAATATTTGGACCTTTATTTTCGAAATGATCATGATAGACTTCTTCCATAAAATATGGAAAAGTAGCGATTTTAGAATATGTCTCCTTAACCTTTTCTACATGTTTCATTTGTGGTTTGCTGGTTTTTGGCACTCCTCATGCTGGTTTTCTGTTTGGGTCAGCCCCCGATTTTGGCTGCTTTTTTAAATCAAAAACGTGTTTCATTTGTAAAATTTTATTGTCATCAACGTAATTAATAGATAAAGTTGTATTTTCAAAATCTATAAGCATTTTACAGTAGCACTCCAATATAGATATTGCACATTTATCAATAGGCATGTGAGAAGAACCATCAGACTTGATCGAGGCAGCTGAACTTGGTACGACAATTTCAAATTCATTTTGAGAAAGATCCATTATTTTAATAATGTTCTGCTAGAAAAAAACAAAAAATATTTTAAATAAATAGTAACTAAAAAGTATCATATGGGGAGAGCAAATACAATACAAAGAACATGTATATCCATGAAAATGATCTTTACAATAAAGAAATAATGGTAATATTATAGTGAGATACACAATTATGTTTTACAGAATGATTAAAAAAATCTTAGTGCATTGAATGTGTTGTACTTTTTAAAAAAGTAACAGTATTTTGGTTGTTACTTTAAATATATTTAAGATTTTTCTTCTTGAAATAGATAGATATGTGTGAATACAATGCATGAACATTTACACATACATATACTGAACAAAAGAACAATAAGTCTCCTTCTTGAAATTTTTTTGATATATGTTAGAAACAATTCAAATGTCACCATTTTCAATTATTATGGTAATGCCCATAATTATGCACTATGTTTTTGTCAAATAAATATGCAAGATGCCAACTTCTTAGAGTAATGTAGAAAAATTAAATTTGAACATATTGAAAAATAATAATGTATAATTTAATAAGATCTATAACGTATAACAACCAATACTAATGCCAACATACTTTGTTTAATTACAATTGTTATATTCAACTTTGAATTATTTGGGATTTTGTTTGGACATTACAATTACACTATTTTTCTCACAACTATAGTTCATCAATTTTGAACATTTTTATTTTATTATTTAAATGATATAAGACATACATTTACATCACCTTTTTCAAAAAAAACTTTGTTTCTTAAAAGACTCAGATTGAAAGCTTAAAAGCATGCCTTTCAACTGGAGTAATTCATTGGAATTCTATAAATAATTAATTATTCTACTCAGCTTCTCTTCCATTTTCACAGTAAACCACATTATGTGGAATCACATCTTCAACTATGGGGTTTAGTATGTCTAACCAATGAAATAACTCATAGGTGCGTTGTCGTAGATACCCTGTGCCTGTATATTCACGCTTTGTTGGATAAAATTTACAAATTGTCTATGTCCATGTGGGTATTTATTCTGTGACAATTTTTCTTACTCGTTCAAGAAATGGTAGAGTTAAAAAAATTCCTTGAGGATCCCATAATTCAACCACATGTCGATTCCATGACATCTCTTTTATCGCAACAAATTGTAGACAAAAAAATGCATGTGATAGTGCAGATTTGACAGACCTTGAGTACTAATTTGCAGTTCTCTAAGCATTGTTTTTAACCAAAGTGGGGCATACTCATCTGTTTGAATCATACAAGGAGCTTGTTGTAACCAAAGCTCTACTGGAACAAAGAAAAACTTAGTTGGATCACGCTCCTCACAACAAACCAATTGTATAAAAAATATGATCTCTATAGAATGATTGATAAAGTGTCGGTGGCTAAAATTTAAGTAGACCTCTTTTTTGGAGAAGTCTTTTTGAAGACAAATAGTTTTTTCTTTCTTCATTGTGAATTCTTTGTAGATTAATATGCTCATGTGAGTCATCATCTCTAATCATTTTTTTCCTTAACACATTAAATTTTTTCAAATATTTGGAGAATAAATTATGAAAAATTATTATAAAAAATGGACAAAATGATTGATATTCTCATTTTTTAAAAATCACAAGACTAGATGTGGTCAGGATTTTAAATATCTTAACATAGAATCCTCAAAACATGTTTATTGGCAAAAGAATTTTAATTAGCAATTATAAATGCCCCAATATCATGAATTGAGAAAATAACTTTGTTTTTTCAATTGGAAAAATTAAAACCATTATTTAAAAACTTTTACGAAACCTACAAAATAACATTTTAAAAGAATGTCTATCCATAAATGCATTTTATTGTACTACTATAAATAGGTCCTTATTCTATTCAAAGTTACTATCATATTTGTTGAAAAATGTTACATGAACTTATTTCTAATGCTTTAAGTCTTCTTTCTTCAGCTTGTCTTTTTTCAAGTTTTTTTCCCTTTCTCATTTTCTCATAATGATCATAAGAAAATGGTGGCATTATTCTCGATCCTTGTAATGAGTTTACACAAGATATTTCCACGAATGTCATTCATGTTGGTCCTATATCAAATATAAGATGGTTAAGCTACATTATCTCAAGGAGAATCAACTTATGGTTTCCATTCATAAGTATAATTTGTGGTCTAGTTGTGCTCTTGTAGGGGGTTTTTTTACCTGACACCAGTTAATGGTTAAGAAGGAATGTTTAATGGTTTATGAAAACATTAAAAACGTGCTGGAAAGATGTAGCTTTAGACATGTTAAAGCCATATTGCAAGCTGTGGAGAAGTATTTAGGAAAGCAATTAGATACTAATGTCAAGTGAATGGTGTATGTATTTCTAGACATATTGGGTTCTCCCAATATCTCTCTAAGAACACTCACCCAGATGGTAAATCAAGTTAACAAAATAGAGGATAGGTTACTGCATACAAGTGTACTGGATTTGAATTTGCAATTAGATTTGTGGTCTTCTACACATGATGGCCTCCTAATGCAAGGGGTGGTTCACAAAGCCCAGGAAGAAGAAAATGATGGATGGATTATCGAATTTTCAATCGTACCTCCAACATGATGGGAAAATGCCTGGCATTCACAGCAGCAAAAAAATGTTCAATTGCAAAAATATATCGCAGACATGGGAGAGTAAATGTTAGTTTTCTAAAGTCTGATTTTTTTGGATTCACCTTTTGAAGAGATACGGATTATCGTAGCATACAGTTATCTATTTTGAGATTATTATCAGAAAAATATTAAGTTTTACAAATATCAAATGTATCTTGGTGGTTATCACTTATTCAGTTTGTAAGCAGATATATATGCATAGGTTTTTTTAGAACATGCTCATACTTGTAATTGACAAGGATTCTGGGTTTTCTTCACTGATTCTTTCCAAGATGAGTCATCAAATTAGTTAAATATTAATAAATATATTTAGTGGCAAGTCCACTTTTGTTTTTTTAAAAAAAAAAAACTATTTCCTTTTCAAGTATCAAACCTTGAGATTTGTGTATTGTCAATGCCCAAGATATTCTCAAAGGTATTTGAGTTTTTGAACCTCTTTGTAATACACTTATATGTACAATATTGTTTTAGGGTTTTCTTTGTTGAATGAGAATCTAGAGTAGCTACCAAATTTCACCATGACATACAAGGGTAGTTTTGGTGGTGTACTTCCAAGTTTGTATACAATTTTTTTAAAATAACCTAAAGTGTCATTTACAAGGCCTCCTTATATCCAAATACTTGAAGTTAACATAACTCTTGCATTCTTGGAGGTAATCGATTCCATATCAAGCTCATCGAGAGAACGTTCTTCTGCTCCACTAACATTTAAAGCTTTTGTTGCAATAACATGAGAAACACGTTGTCGCAAAGAATGTAATTTATTTCTATTATGATTTTTAATATTATCATTAGTGGAAAACAAATGAACATTATTTTCAAAATTGTCATTTATCACTAGAGAAATTTTGATCCCTGTCCTTGACATCATCAACTTCCAGTCCTCAAATGTTGGTTCAGCATCTCTAAGATTTGTCAGTAAATGACAAAATTGTTTTTATTCAAAAACCTCTCCATCTTGTCTAGTTTTTTTTTCCCCAATGTGACCACCATTTTAAAGTCTTCCCATAGTATCTTTGTTTGTCTCTTTCTATCATATGCTGCCTTGTCTTTCACCAGAGGGAGCTATTCGAGGTCACCAACTAAAATCATTTAAATTCCTTAAAAAATAGCAACAAAGAATTAACAATGTCTTAGTCTATGAATATATTTTTTTTCAAATTTTTGATAGTCTGATTAAGTACTTAATGTAATTATATTTAGGTTCATGGTTGTTGTTCACCATTATATTATTAATTATTAAGTGATTCAATGTTTATACTATTTTATGTACTATTGAGATTACTTCATTAATGAAATTGGTATAATTTTTTCTATTGTATAATTATGAGGGAGAAAGTATCATTAGCATTGAATTTGCATTCACTTTCGTTCTAGATTTTTTTTTTATCTATATGATACTTCCAATCTCCATTTATATGTTTTCCTTATTTTTGTGTCATCCTTCTTGCTATTGGATGTGGTTTTATGCAAAAAACTCCCTTTCTCTTTGATAATATGCACCTTTTCTCTCTACTTCCTTCTCTAATTTTTTTCATATGATCTTCATTGTTGGATCTCCCCATTCTAATACTCACTAATATAGTCGGGATAGAATCCCACAAAAAAATGAAAAACATGTTTTCACTCAAATATCTCTAAACTATGTATAAGGAAATGTTGTCACATTCCTCTGATTTTGAATATACTGTAGACAAGACTTTTATTTTACCAACCCCATATGTGTTTTTGTTTTTTCTCAAATTATGGTCCCTTGAATCTTCAAAGATGCCCTTATTCTTATTCAGGGTCATCAAATTATTTTTATTCTCCATTATGAACTACTCAAATTAGTCACCAGGACCATGACATTATAATAGTCTACCTAAAGGGTGACCTACGGTAAGTGATATATAATTTTTGGGTTTTATTTTCCAAATATTATTATATAATTTTCTAAAAATTATCCTGAATATTTTTTTTTCAAAACTATAGGGTATCATCGAAATTGCAACGTAAATAGCCTGACGAACCAAAAAATGTGCGACGAGGTTGCTGTACTCGCAAATTTTTTTCATCGTAATGAAAATGAAAGTTTTCTCCACCTCGTTGGAGATCTAAAAAAAATTTAGTATTTTTTTTATGATTTCAAACAGGCTCGCTACTTCGCAACCCTTGTTTTCTATCTTTGTGAACAACAATGGATTCTCTATTTCACAAAAAAGTGAATAATAAAAATGTGAACAATGTATTTTTCACCAATTTCAAATGGGTCCACTATTTCACAACCCTTGTTTTCTATGTTTATGAAACAACGATGACTTTGCTAGTTCACAAAACAACGAACATCAAAATAATGAAAAATGCCTTTTATGTCAATTTTGTGATGAACACCATAATCATTTTCCTTGGTGCTAACCAACGATTCTGGGTCATTTTTCAATGTCAAATCAAGTGGTTTGATTAAGGATTTAAAGCCACCTACCTTATAGGATACCATCCATAAAAATTTAGCTTCAAATATTTTTGTCCCAAATAATAAGTTTTAGACTAATATTTAGGTTCTACAAAATCCTTTACACAAAAATGTATAATAGACCAAGAAATTCTATCAAGGGTAGACATTGAGGTGAGGAATGAATTAAGTAGGAAAAAATCATGCTTCAGTTGTAAGGAGAAATAGTCATCTGAACAATTATATCTTGGGAAAGTAAAGAGAATTGCATTGAGATAATATTTGATAATGAACCAAGTATGACAAACTTGAATGATAGAGTGAAGACGAACCAAAATAAGTGATGAAAGAATATAAATATTGAAACCAAAAGGGTAATATGACATCTTATAAATCACTCTCACCATGATTTCTAAAACCCCAAAATAAAACCAATTTTGATGAGGAACTTGAGCTATATAAGCGAAGAAGAACCCAAATAATAGATCAAACAATATAAATATTGATAAAAAAGGGAATAGGACATCTTATGGAGCACTCTTTCCATGTTCTCTAATACTGAAAGATAAAACTAATTTTGATTAGGAACTTTAACTATATAAGTGAAGGGGAACCCAAGTAAGAGATTGAAGAAGAAAAATATCAACCAAATGGGGAATAGGAAATCTTATGAATCACTATTTCCCATGACCTATTACACTCCAATAGGCAACTAATATTGCATCTATTGAGAATAATGAGGTTAAAGGGTGATTATACTCTAGTACCACTCTAGTTGACAATAATTTGATTTTCTTATTGCATGAAAGCCATTTCCACTCTTTTGAAAACTCCACCTCTACATATATGAAGATTCCACAAGTTGATTTCACTAAGTTGTCTTAAAATGAAACCTACTCTTAGTTTACCGACATCTTGGTGAAGTCAAAAAAATTTGTGAAGACCACTATTCCATGGTTCTGTTCGAATAATTAAAGGGTGTGTACTGAGAGGGGAGGGGTGAATCAATACCCTTAAAAATTTTCCAAATTAAACCTTAGTACTCATTACTTGCATAACCTATCATTTTTTATTTTCTACTTCATGCATGCAACATCATAACATAAATGTAAATGCATGTAAACAAACATTGAAACATTCATCAAACTAATTTACACATGACACAAGAATTGATAACATAGAAACCCTTGTTAGAAGGTTAAAAATGCGATGGGGATGAAACCCACAAAGATTTGAACTATCTACAGAATGGAAGGTGCCTATTAGGGCTACAAGTTGTGATCACTTATGATGATCTTACCCTATTAGGAGTAACATGTTAGACTTGTTAAGTCTATTTGGTTAAGAGATATCAGCAACACAATGTATGTGTGAACTCGGTTAAGAGATTTACATAAAGACTATTAAGTCTACCTTGTTAAATGATTTTTCTGTTTCCTACAATTGTAGGAGAGTAACAAAATATATGACCTAATTAATACAATCTAAAATTGTTGATTACAGATCAATTAATTTCACAAAATATATATCGCCTATTGTGATGGATAATACCTCTATTATGATCAGTACCCTTCAATGTAGTTCTTCATAAATTGGATTCTTCTTTATCTCTCCTTGTGCCTGAAACTCTCTGTCTGATCCATAGATTTCCTTTGCATCTAAAATAATCATGTTCTTGATTAATTATTACATCTATATATACAATATTTTGACCTAATTAGGTTTCACGCTTTCCTTGAAAAAATCTAAGATCAAAGGTTGACAACTTGACCTTGATCTCCTATTTTACGTGAATACAATCATTTAACTAATTAAATCCATCATTAATTCTTTTCTTGATTAAATCCATCACTAAGCATGATTGTCTAGCTACAAAAATAGCTATTTTAAAGATTAAAATGCTTTAGATAACGTGTAGTTAAGATCCTATTTTTTTGGTGAAATATACTAGTTCTCAGTGATGTCTTTTGTTGATATAATGCTCGGTGAATGCACTATCACTCAAAGTTCAAATCATCTCGGTGATCACTACGCTCAGTGAATGTTGTCGCTTGGTGAGTGTTGTCGCACGGTGATCATGACCAACCGACCAAAACTGTCTTCTTGTATACTAATGACAATTTCTTATCCTTTATGGATTATAAATCTCCCCCTTTGGCATTAGTGTAACATTTAAAATGTCATGTTATCAAAATGTAAGATTTAAAATATAGGAAATATTAAAAATATTTAGAATCTAGCATATAAAATGGTTGTTCATTAGAATGTAAGATTAGAATAATGATGTGGGGTAGAAATTGAATTTATTTTTATTATTATTAGATAAATTGTATTTTTGAGATAGTGGAGAAGGTAAAATTTTCCTCTTAGCCCTAAATTTCACAAAGGAAAGATCCACTTTGACCAACCATAAGAAAATAGTTAATGCATAAATGCATCAATCAATCAAAAATAAGAAGGAAGAAGAAAACCATATAATCCTAAATAATAGATGAAGATTTTATAATAGAATTTATTGAAACCTTAATTGAAATGAATTGAATACAAGTACTAACCTCAAAATATAACAGATCTCAAAAAGCCTCTTTTCTGATGTCTATGTCAGGTTTCGGAAAATTCTACAACTAGAGTTGGAACATAAACATAGAGACAGAAAAAACCCATAAATCATTTCCTTTTCTGAGTCAGGTCGACCTTGACCTCTTTGGCAGGGCACAATTTTACCCTAAAATTTTTGACCTTGACCTACACTACTCTGATGGAAATTTTGTTCGCAGATCCCAAAAGTTGGCTGAAAAGTGTATCTAAATCTGATCTAAAATTTGGTGTTCTATACGTGTACCTTACTTGTATAGAAACCCCTATGGGGGATTCAAATATTTGAATCCACAAGTATGTATGCACCAAATGAATGTAGAATCTAGAATGTAGGATGTCTCAAATCAATTTCTTGTAGATCTTCAACACCAATCTTGAATGGATCTTGGAATAGGAAGAGGCTTGCATGGATGTGGATGGAGAAATATTCAACAAGAGGGCTCCATAGAGCTTGAATCCTTGATTGGATACCAATGGATCTCCTTGATGAATTTAATTCTTGAATTTATTTGAATGCTTAAATTCTTGAGAGTTGATTCTTGCTTCAGTAGATCATGCATAGAGTTGTCTTAGATGATTCGTGCTTACGCTTGGTTTCATGGTTAGAGAAAATGAGAGGAGAAGGCTTCCTTATATATGAATCTAGGGCACAATCCTCTAGAGAGGCCTAAATAGGAGAATTAAATTCCAATTAGACCTATACACTTATAAGTGGACCTATATTAAATATAATTTCAAGGGTCGTTGCCTCGAAGAACAAAATAGCTGACTCGGAAGCGGGAATTAAATCTTTCCAAAGCCCGACATCTGGAAACCATGGAAACTTGAAATTTGGACCCTGGGTTAGGATTGAGGTTGACTCTCACATAGGTTAGGGTTGAGGATGACCTCAACCTAGGTCAGGGTTGAGGTTTATCTTGACCCAGAAGGTCAAACTTGACCCTGAGGTCAAGAAACTCTAGTCTGCAGTTCAAGATGCCAAAAATATGTTGGAGAGAAGTGGAACATGGGGTAGAATAGGTGTAAATGCCATATCCAAGTTAGAGACCCATTCAAGGTGCTTGAAATAACCCAAAACCACTTATTCAAAGGGCTAAACCAGTCCAAAATGGAAGTGCTTTGATTTTCTGACTGTACATTTAGCCCCCACTTTAGCAAGAGTATGGACTCGATGCAAACTCTTGGTAAAGGAGATCATAGAGAAAAAATAATCTTATTGAAATCAAAAGGGACAAAGGAATCCTCAAGCCCCTAGGGACTTAAGTCTTTATCAACCCTAAGATCATGCTAAGAAAGGCATCACCAGTCAAAGAGAAAGAGAGAGGGTGTGATTACCTCACCCAATGAGAACCTATGTCCCATTGTGAATCACACAAGGAAAAAGTGTAACTGGAAAGATGGAGTTGAACTGCCTAGTGAATGTGGCTACTCACTAGTCAACCCATCAAGATTTTACTCTTAGGAATATTCTACTCCAAAAGAGAAAAGAAAAAACATAGAGAGATCCAGTCTTAAGGACACCTTCTGACCTTAAGGGATCAAAAATATTTGTATATTGAAACTCGAGGGATCAAGAGATCCTTGTAAATTTAAATTGGACGGATCAAGAGTTCCTTGTAAATATAAACTGGAGGGATTAAGAGATCCTTGTTAATTAAAATTGGAGGGGTCAAGAGATCCTATAATGTAAAAATACATGCTTTAAGGATTAGTCTCTAATCCATAAAGGGAAAAAAGTGTTAAATTTGAAAATATTTTGAGAGTGCGTGTGTGCCAAAAGTGAGTAGAGCGTATACCCCCATATTAAAGTCATTGCTAATAATTTAACATGCGAGCAATGGATTTAACAGAAACATAAACAACTCCACTGATTACGTTTTCACTACAAGATGCCCCAAGTGAAGACAAATCAAGGGAAATACCACATAAACATTCAAAGAGCACAAAAGGGATCTACCTACCGTGGGGTCAATATGATCATAAGATAATATGTATATATCAATATGATATTATTGAAAATGAATTGACATCATTCCAAAAAGAAAGTAGAACTACAATCACAATGGAGGAAAAAAAAAGGCAAGAGTTATGAAGAAGAGTCTTTTCGGACCACATGGAGACCAAAAATAATCAGTGCTACCATTTCACAAATCCAAGAAGACTACACAAGGTAAACATTTATGAATAATAGCACAGGTACAACATAACATGAAACAAAATATAGAAGAATAGAGATACATATAGAATAATTGCACAACATGTTTGATTCCTTTATCACCTTATATAGACAAAGTAACAAGGGTCGTATAAAAGAATCTAACAAACATTTAGCAAATATAGTATGGGAGAAGCACAGTACAATAGGAAAAATCATAAAAGGAAACCATGAAGGACAAGCCAATCAAGTGCATCGCCTACTCTCCCCATCTTGGTTTATATCATTTAGGGAAGGTGGGAAACTTGCAAGAGGGACTATATCCAAAACTTTAGTAATAATAGTGAGTTCTAAACAAGGATCCTCTTAGGAATCGTGATGTTCAAAACTAGGTGTAATGATCAGTTGTGTGGAAAGCATGTGAGGTAAATCAGTATCAAGATTAATAGTCTCATATTCATCATTAACATCAATAGGATCATCTAGAGTATCTTCATCATCAAGATTAATCAAAATAGAATCTAAGATATGAATAGAATCGTCATAGTTATTCATCTTAAAATAATTATAAACATTAACTTCCTCCAACACATCAGGCATAGGCTGGTCAAAAGAAGGCAAGGAATTTTGAAGAACAAAATCACATGCCCTAGCATGAGCTCGATGCTTCTTACGATGTTCATTGGCAGATTTTTTACATTTTGTCTTGTTTGAAATATGTTGAGAACTAGGAGGAACAACAACAGGTTCCTTCACAGGTTCTATAGGAGGATTAGTAGGACTCTCACTAGGCTAGAAAGTGATACTAGGAGTTTGATTAATAGAACTGGAAGTAATGGATAAAGGAGGTATGGAAGGCATAGGTAAAAGACCAAAGTTAAGATCTATCCAAGGCATGATTAACTCAAGAATTTTTTGATGTTTATAGGCTTGATATGAGTGAAAAAGGTTATCAAGTTGAGAAGAACATGAATTAGGTAATGAAGGCCAAAATAAGTCAAGGGTAGCACAATCCCTAGGCCTAGAAGATTGATATAAGCTATGATTAATAATCTTCGCCGCTTCATAATGAATGGGCTTAATACACTTATGGATAGGAGAAGCAATGGAAAGCATGGTAGTCAACCAAGGCAAACCAAGCTTAACATGAAATTGATCTGAAGTAGGGACAAGAATGAATGTAGTGTCCACAACTTTACCGCAAAGTTCAACAGGTAATTTAATAGAACCAAATGATGGATAGAGAAAACCATTACGAGTTTAGATCCACACATCAGATATATCATAATAATCATGTTGTAAGTTCTTCATAAAAAGGTTTTCTTCAGTGATGACATTGACTAAGAAAGTAGGATCAACTAGACAAGCATGTGTAGGTATCTTAGTAATCCTAGCATTAATGTAAAGGGGACCATCAGGAGCTTTAATAATCTCAGAATTGTGTGCTAAAAAAGTGTCACACTTCTATGAATCATCCCATTCAAGGTTGCTTAAGAAAGAGGCCTCAAATATTAATTCATAGCTCCCTAGTCATGGAGTGCAAAGTTTCTTGATGGAGCCCCTCAGATTGACCTAGTTGTGCCCTTGCAAGTACACCATGAAATGAGAGATTCAATGCATGAAAATGAAAACTACTCTATATGATTGCAATGCATAAAAGGAAATTAATCTATATGATAACAATGCATGACTAATCTATAAAAGGAAATATGCAAGCTTAATCTATGGAAGAAAATATGAATTTAATCTAATATGAATCTAATCTACATTATTATCCATGGATGCAAGAAGAAGAAGACAACAAGATAGAGAAGTTGCAATATCCAATCTTGAGTGCTCAAATTCTCCTCCAAAATTGTTCTCCAAACCTGTAGCATAACAATAGCCTAAAATCTTGACCATGAAATGAGGAGAGGTTTCCTTATAAAGAGTAATGGATGGTAGAGATTAAGAGGGACAAATCAAAGGTTATAATTAAGAGGCAAAAAGCCCACCACTTAGGAAGATGTGTGAAGAAAATGAACTCTATTTATTTTTATTTAATTTATTTCCTTTTTCAACAAAGAGGGATTTAAGTGGGGGTTTTATTTTTATTAAAAGAGGGATTTTCTTTTAATTAAATAAGATTATTTAATTTAATTAAAAGGGATAATTTAATTAAATGAGATAATTTTATTTAATTAAGAGAGATTTTAATTAAATAAGATAAGATTATATAATTAAAAAGGAATTTTAATTAAATAAGATTATTTTATTTAAAAAAAAGAAATGTTTTCTTTTAATTAAATAAGATAATTGATGAAATGATCGAACCTTAGGAAATATTAAAATAATTGAATTAAATACGATTTGATCAAGGAAATTGATTTGAATTAAAAATGTTCCAAAGAATTGATTCAGGAATTTGATAAGTTGAAGAATTGATAAATGGGGGCCCATAGTCTAGACGACCATTTTAGGGTGCATACATTTGCCCCTCTTTGATTAATGTGTGATCATTCAGGGAACACATGTAGTCAAAGAATGCAGTTGAAGTGTGAGATCGATTTGGGATCACAAAACAACACAGACATCAACACGGTTGTAAATAAGTAATTGACATCAGAAAAAAGATAAGCTGATTGCAAAAAAAAGACAAGGTCAACACCATTGTAAATAAGTAATTAACCTGTTCGAGAAAAGAATCTCAAGAAAGGTTTCCCCAAGCGTAGTGCTTGATAGGATTGATAAAGTTGAATCAAGGATTGAAGTTTGATAGGTATTTCCCCCTCATGATCGAAATCAAAATAAGATAGCAGAGAAACAACAAATTGATAAATTTGATCAAATCAAACTAAAGATAAGGTTCTTGATGTAAGATGAAAGATATAAAGATAACAAAACCAAGGTAGATCATCAAGCACGAAAGATTATGCTCCAAGGTTGATTTAGAAGAAAAGAAGTGGGGTAAAAGCAAATGGAAGATAGAAGTTTGGAAGAGGTGGAAAGAAATGGAGAGAAGAAAGAGAATTTCCTTAAGAGAGAGAATACCCCAAAATCAATCAACTATTTAAGTTATAAAATTTTGATTGAGATCACGAAAGGAGATAAGGAAATGAAGATCAGAACGTGATCACAGTTGATTAAAAGTCCACAAGAAAGATGAAGCAAACCCTCTCAAACTCATAATGCAACCTAAGATGCAAACTAACATGAGGTCTAACAATGCAAGCTACATGAAAATGCAAAGGTGTACTTTTAATAGAGCAACTGTAACATAGGACTTTGTGTTCATCATTCATTAGAGAATGTTAAGGAACTTAATTTCATTATTGGGCCATTATTAACGGACATCGAAAAATCACACAATCATCACTAGTCACAAGCGCAACTATGAAGATATGAATGTGGAAAGATTATAACATAAGAATCAAAGACATAAAGGTCAAGATGATTGTGATGTTAGCTTACCCAATTTAATATAGAAAAACCACGCTTGCATCAAGGCATAGAGGCTAAGATGACCATAAGAAAGGTTGTGCAAAAAAAAGTGAAGCATAAAGCAGGAAGCAAATAAAAACATTCCCCATGCCCCAAGTCCTCTAGCTATGCATCCCTGAGATACTTAATAGACAATGACACCCAACGAAAATCAATAACAGTCAACACACAAAGAAAAGATCATGACATAGCTCAAGCATAAAGTGTTGTGTTTAAAAATTTAAGTGTGTTAAGTGATACTAAGTTCTGAGGATAAGGATCAAATGCTTGCAAGTAGGTAAGATCACATGACAAAATGGGGTAAGACCAAACTGATAAGTGTTGAAAAACACTTGATGTCAGGGGTTGTATTAAAAAATACAGTTGGGATGGTGTTGAAAAACACCATTTGTGAGATGTCCTAAAGACTAACACATCCAAGGGACCAAAGCTAACAGAATTATGACCCCTAGACAAAGACAAAGACCAATTCCAAACCAAGGCAACAAGGACAAGGCATGATGGAGAAAGGATAAGTGTCGTGGACACGCACTAAGAAATAGGGGTGCAAAGGCCTCAAGTAGCACTCATTTCCAAGTTTTCACCACTTTGATTTTATTACAATTTTTTCTCTTTCATTTTTTTTCATTTTTTTCATTTTTTTTTTAGAACTTTTTATATATATTTGTTTGAATTTTTGCTACCAAGGCGCCTGTTTCCAGGTTTTCACCAAGGCACTTTCTCTATTTTTTTCAAATTTTCAAATTTTTTGATTGTTTTATATTTTTGGAATATATAATTTGTTTGGAGATACGTCAAAGCACCTATTGCGAGGTTTTCACTAAGATGATCATTTTTTCAGGACATTCTCTAATTTTTAGCATTTTTGACAATATATCCTTTTTTTAGATTTTTGACAATTGATTTAAATTGAAAATATTGCAAAGCATTGATTTAGGAATTTGATAAATTCATAAATGATAAATGTATGCACCCTAAAATGGTTGCCTAGACTATGGGGCCCATTAATCATTTATCAATTTATCAAATTTCTGAATCAATGCTTTGCAACATTTTCAATTTAAATCAATATCCTTAATCAAATCATAATTAATTCAATTATTTCAATATTTCCTAAGGTTTGATCATTTCATCAATTATCTTATTTAATTAAAAGAAAACAATTTCTTTTTATTAAATAAAATAATCTTATTTAATTAAAATTCATTTTTAATTAAATAATCTTATCTTATTTAATTAAAATCTCTCTTAATTAAATAATATTATCTCATTTAATTAAAATATCCTTTTTAATTAAATTAAATAATCTTATTTAATTAAAAGAAAATCCCTCTTTTAATTAAATAAAACCCCCACTTAAATTTTGCTTTGTTGAAAAAGAAAATAAATTAAATAAAAATAAATAAAGTTCCTTTTTCTACACATCTTCCTAAGTGGTGGGATTTTTGCCTCTTAATCATAGCCTTTGATTTTTTCCTCTTATTCTCTACCGTCCATTTCTCTTTAAAAGGAAACCTCTCCTTCTCGTTTGAAAAATTAATATTTTATGCTAATGTTATGCTGCAGGTTTGGAGAGCAATTTTGGAGGAGATTTTGAGCACTTGAGCTTGGATATTGCAACTTCTCTCTTCTTGTCTTCTTCTTTCATGCCCCATGGAAATCCATTTAGATTAATTTTGCACTTTCATGTTAGATTAGATTCATGTTTCCTTTCATAGATTAATTTCCTTTCATGCATTGTTATCATATAGATTAATTTCCTTTCATGCATTGTTATCATATAGATTAATTTTCTTTCATACATTGTTATCATATAGAATAGCTTCCATTTTCATTTGCATGCATACTTGATGATCATGGAGACTACAACTCTTGTTTTTCCTCTTTGAATCTCTCATTTTATGGTGTACTTACATGGGCACAAACTAGGTCAATTTGAGGGCCTCCATTACAAACCCTTGCACTCCATGAATAGAGAGCTATGAGTTGCCATTCGAGACCTCATTCTTGAGCAATCTTGGATGTAATGACTCGTAGAAGTTTGACACATTTTTAGCACATATTTTTGGCACCCACCATGGGGCAGATCTAGCTCCATTTCCATTATTTTCTTTCAAATTTGATTTTTTTGTCTCTACGGCTCTGTGACAATAAATTGCGTGATGTTTTTCTTAAAATGTCATGAAATTTTGCCAGTTTGTGCAAAATTTTGCATGGTATGCGGAGTTTTGTGGCGTGGCTCTATGCAAATTTTCACACAGACTCTGACACTAGGCAGTGATCTAACATTATTTACTAATTTTTGTAATTTTTTTTCTATTTGTGTGTTTCTTCACATGAGATTCTACGAATCTTTGCGTGGCTATCTCTGAATCTTCTTGTGACACTCAAAGAATCTTTGTGTGAGATTTCACACCAGAGATCTAAATTTTATTGGAATATTTTATATCTTTGATCTCTAACCACTAATGTTTATTGTTTCTAGTGGTTTCTGATTTGTTGTTGCTATTGTTGTTGGTAATTTGGACTTGCACGGATAAAAAAAAAATGTTCGCGTTGCTTTGGATGTAAGGTATTTTGTTGCATCTCTATAATATTTAGATTTTGGAAATAAAAATGAACCTCTCATGTGTTTAACTTGAGTGTTTCTTGCTTTCATAGATCACATTTTCAATTGGTGCTATAAAATTTGAACCTAGATTTTCTTTCTTGCATATATGTTTCACATAGTAATTAGGCAGCTATGAACACTATTTGTGTCAATCTTGAGAGAGTGTGATTCATTCGCTTGTCTTACATGCGGAGCTCTTCTTGATGATAGATCTCCTTGTAGGTAGGGAAGGATTTGTCATTACTTCAAACTTGGTTTAGTCGTCAACTTTGATTGGTACTTTCTCTCTTGAGATTGGTGGTCATTGTTGTTGATATACGAACCTTGGGTGAGGTGATTTCAAATTAGTGGGTCAATTAATCTTTCTTTCTATGTTTGGGTGAGGTGAGGAGGCTAGAGGATTATGCTCTTTTCCCTTTTGGGAGAATCATAAAATTGGAACCCTTGAATCTGAACTAAGTCCCCATGTGGTCCATATTGTGAGTCTTCCTTGTTAGAGAGGGTTAATCATAGTGGACATTCCCTTTATTGGGTAAACCATGTGGACGGAACCTCAAGTGGTAATAACCATTATCACCATGGTAGCAACAAATCCTATATAAATGTCCTTGTGGAAGAAATCTCCATGGATGTAGTTTCTTGTGGGTTGTCAGATCTCCTCATCAACTCCTAATTGATTAAATTCTTGGATTGTGTCAAAACATCGGTGCACCGGGATTGGATTTCACCCACTTGAGATTGCAAAAGTTGTAGAGTCAAACCATTACTAAGAACCATAGTGTAACCAAATTTTTATTCTCTAGGACTATGAACGTGATTGGAAAACAATTTGAGAACATACACAAGTAGAATTTTTAGGGAGTAGAAATACTATGTCACTATTCTTGATCATGTGCAAGGTTGCTTTGTCCCTTGCTCATTGTTTGAAGACATTTTTGAACTCCCTGATTGCTGTCTTGCGTGCCTGATTCATGAGAAAAATTTGTTAATGCATCTAGGTGGTTATTTAAAATGAGAAAAATTGAGCTCCGGTTCCTTTCTATCAAAACCCTTGCATGAGAAAACTGTTTCCTTGCGCGGCTTGCCACATTTCCTCGTGCGACACTGTGAGAATCACCACCTGATATTCTATCAATTTGTTGTCAGTTTGCTGTTATCTTGTCACATGATTTCTTTTTTCCTTGTGTTAGGCTGCAAAAATTTGCACGGTCCTATGGTAATCTTCGCGTGAGAAAGCATTTCATCACGCAAATTTGTCCTTTGTTGCTAAACTAGTGAGCTATTTTCTGTCATTATCAACTTTCTTAGCCTATTGTCCTGTCATTTTTGAGTTTCCTTGGTCGATCTGGGTCAGATTAGGAAACTTACCCTACTGTTAGAAGCTTGTTTAGCTTTGGATTTTTGTGTTTTGACTGCTTGATTAGTAACCTTTGATTTCACAAGTGACCTTGCTTGGAGTTGGTAAGCTAGAAACCATCCTTGTTGAAAAGATAAACATTTAAATTCTTTGATAACACACTTGGAGAGTTTTGGTAATCTCTTGTCCATTCACTTTCATATATTCAAAGTCAATCAATATAACTTGGGTAAGATCATCCTCCTGATCCATATGTGCTAGGATACTTATCTGAAATGTGGGCACCTCTGTGGCAGTGTTGGCTTACACCTCTTGCAAATTCTATCTTATCACTTCTCTTTTTGGACAAGTTAATGCCTTTACTATCCTAGTTTGATACCAACGTCTCTTAGGGTCATCCTATCA
This sequence comes from Thuja plicata, assembly GCA_018584345.1. Taxonomy (NCBI): domain Eukaryota; kingdom Viridiplantae; phylum Streptophyta; class Pinopsida; order Cupressales; family Cupressaceae; genus Thuja; species Thuja plicata. The sequence continues at coordinate 21,288 of MU226832.1, read as the reverse complement.
GCTGGTACCTTTTATTTCGTGCTAGTTACAAAAAGATATCAAGTAAATCAAGGAAAATGACCTCAAGTGGTCTTTAACCAATTAACCTTAGTACAAACTCACCAAAAACATAAGGGAAAATAATACATATTTGATCAATCACCTAGGAACAACTCACAAATTTGGTTTGATTACAAGAGTCACCTTAGTGAGTTGGGTACCCCCTTAGCATCTTCTCACTCTTCTATGGATATGAGTTACACAATGACTCAGAGAGAGAGAGGGAAAACATGGATAAACGTCTTGATGACACATTTGCAAAACATAGAGATGCTATTTCATTTGGTGGTTCCTCTCATAACAGTCAGCCAACTTCACCCCTTATCTAAACAAGATATCTAGATGCACATCAAAGGGCTGAGAGAGAGAGAGACGTAAAAGGAAAGCTTATCATGATGAGTTATCACAACATGAGAACCAAGCGGATGAGCTTTATGACACTCATGTTAATGCAACCTATACCAACAACTTGTTTCAAAATTCAAGACCAAGTTCACCGCTCAAGACATCTTCAAGATACATGAGTGAAAGACTCAAGAGTATTGAGCATGAAAATAAATCCTTCCTAGATGAACAAGTTGCAAAGGAAGAAAAATTTAGATTCCTAGAGTTGGAGAGACAGACTTTGCTAGAAATGGAAAATAAATCCTTTCAAGAGAAAAAAGATAGACTCTTGGCTCAGTGACTCAATGATTAATTCAAAATCATGCATGTTAATGGTGGAAACAACTCTCCTCCATCCACTCCTCCTTTGACTCCACGAAGTGGGAGACATTTAAGATAACCATCATGATCTCCTAGCCCTAGAGGAAGAAGGGCTTCCAGACATGATCATTATAAGAGACAAACACCTCCTAGGAACTCAAGACAACCTTCACAATGTTCTCATCATGGTTCACAGTATTGGGGTAGTAGCTTGAATTTTGACTGCAGCTCCCAAGACTTCATGAAAATGCAACAAGAGCCACTTTTCCAACAGTATGTGGAGAATTATTTAGAGCAATGCAAAGATAAGTTCCTAGAGAGTTGGATAAAAAAGGGTGCTAGGGTCCCTTACAACTTTGATGTGGACAAAAATATTAGGAAGCAAGGGCAATCTCAAGAGGAAGAGATCAAAGAACTTAAGAGCATGGTGGAAAACATGATGGCACCTAAGAATTCATTTTCACTGTATTCAATTTGTCCTAATCCTTTTGACAAGAGTGTTGACATGAAAGAGTTCCCTAGAAAGGTTGAAATTCCTCAATATGACAAATATGATGGGAATGGAGATCTACATGATCATGTGTGCCAATTTTATACCACAAGTTTTGAGTTCCACCAAGATGACTCCTATCTTATGATATTATTCCCAAGGAGTCTTAAGGGTCAAGCAATGGAGTGGTTTACCAATATAACTCCCCCCGTCAAGACTTTAAAGAGCTTGTTCATAGATTTTTTCAATACTTTGCATACAACCTTTCAATATCAATCACTATGTTGGACTTATGAAATTTAAAACAAAGTCAAGGGGAATCCTTTGTTTCTTTCTTGCAAAGGTGGAGACGACAGTGTTCTTGATATTCTAGAACCATTCCTGTAAATGAAAAGATTGACATCCTTGTTAGCAACTTGGTTCTTGAAATGTGGTATGAAGTTAGAAAAAATGTTTTTGATTCCTTTGATACCATGGTTGAAACCGCATGTAGGATCAAAGATGTTTTAAAAGCACAAGGAATTTTGATCAAACATGGAAACAACAATAACAATGGTCAAAACAATAACATCCCTAACAAGGATAAGGGAAGTAACTTGCAATGGAATAAGAATAAAAAAGTGGTTAATGACGGAGTTGTGGACTCCTCCCAACACAAGGATCAAAATGTGCTTCATTTTTCAAGCATTGTTCAAGCTATGAAGCTCAAAACATCTAATAAACAAGAGAGAAAGCCAAGATACCAAGAGAAGCCTAAGAGAGAAAGACATCAATTTGAAAAACTTGGTGATTCATATGAGGATATTTTGAAGATGCTCATTGCCAACAATATTGTACATTGTCAAGATCCTATAAAGTTTCATATACCTGACGTTAAGCCACATTGGTGGGATGAGAAGGCCTTTTGCATATTTCACAATGGTATTGGACATAACATTGAAAACTACAACAAACTCAAGCATATTATTCAAGATCTCATTGAGAATGGAAAGCTTAAGGTAGATGGATTGAACACTAATGCCGATCATAAGTCATTTAAAGAACCTTTTCCCAAGTATGAGAAGGGGGAAACCTCTAAAGCTAAGAATGGAAAAGTCGAGATCAACTACACTTACATAGATGCGGATAATACTATCAACATGCTTGAATTTGTAGAAGAGAATGTCAATATGATGAGGGGTAGAGATCCATATGGTTATTATCTATATGTGGAATCTCCTCCTATCTTTGATGAAGAACCCATTGCGGTGCTAAGGGGTCCCAACTCTAGAGCATCATCCAAAACTCTTAATATTGTTACAAGAAGTCAAGTTCCCGTTGTCATTAGAGGACCCAATTCTAATTAGTCAAGTAAACCAAAGAAAGTGGCATCCAAGAATGTCACCTTAAATCCAATAGTTTATCCTAAGTCAAACTACAATCTTTTTGATCAGTTACAAAGAACCCTCACTCAGATTTTGATCTTTGAGCTTTTAGAGTTGTCTCCAAGACACAAGCAAGTCCTTGAGGATGCTTTGCGCATGGCGAATATACCCAACAACTTAGACATCGATGAATTCCATAAAATGGTTAATCACATTGCTAGCCCTCATTACCTTACCTTTTTGGAGGATTATGATAAAGCCTTGAGCCACCCACACAATATTTCCCTTCATATTGAGGTCATGATCTCTAGAACCCATGTCAAGTGCGTGTTGATAGATGGGGGTGCTAGGCTGAATATTTGTTCCTTCAGTTTGTTAAAAGAGTTGGGTTATTCTATGAAAGTCATAGATACCAGAAAAAGGATTACTATCAAAGCCTATGATGAGGCAGAAAGAATTTGCAAGGGGCTGGCCATCCTTCCTGTTAGGATTGGCCCTGTTGAAAAATAAATTTTATTTCAAATAGTTGATGTTGGACCCCTTGCGTATAATATCTTTACTTGGTAGATCGTGGATTCATGATATGAAAGTAGTGTCATCTACTTACCATCAGTGTGTTAAGTTCCCCTACAATAGAATAGAGATTTGTATACCTTGGGATAACACTTTATCTGTTAATTCAATTTTAGCAGGAACTCATGTTCCCCTCAATAGAGAAGCAGAAGACTTTGATGCAACCTTAGCTGAATGTAAAGACAAGCTTAAGTCGGTAGACCTTTGCATGGGGGGATATCAACTCAAATCCCTCACAACACTCCCAATCTCATGTCAGTCTTACATTAAGCCTTCACAAGAAAAGAAACCTTCCTCTTCGGCTATGACTTTATTTGGCACATTTGTAGAGTCGTCAGTGCCTATCCGAGATGAGAAAGAAGAAACATTTGTTAGAGACTGGATCTATAGAGAAGAAAAATACATGTATAATGGGAACTTCTCTCCCTCTCCTAAAGCTTATGGAAGAGGGTATACTTTTTTTAGACAGATGGGCTATCCTGGACATGGCCCTCTTAATAGTAGATTGGATACTAGAGCCAAACTTCTTGATCATGCTCTTTTTGGATGCAAGTCTAAGAAGCCAATTGGCCTAGGATTTGAGAGTTATAAAAAGTACACTAATCCTATCTTTGAAGCATTGGATAGAGATAATGAACCAGAATGTGTTCCTAACCTAAAAAACTAGCAAGACATGTGTGAAGATTGGGTCCCTTCCACTAATCTCCTTTGGGGAGATTCTGATATTCCAGTCACTCATGCATCAGTTGCAACTTTAGAACAAGAATCAGATATAGAAGATCCTTATAGAGAATGCCAGTGTAAGAATCTTTTGCATTTAATGGATAGAGAATATGTTACCTTTGATGAAATGAAACCTTCCACATCAAGATTCCCAAAACCTTCATGGTGTAAGCATCCTAGTCACAGTTTAGACACCAGTTCACATGGGTATGAATGGGACTCCTTTTCTGATTCCTCCACAGTTGATAGAGGTATTGATGTTATCCACACTTAAAGTTCTCAACCTGAGGTAGCTGATGAGTCACGTGTAGGATTAGAGGATTTGAACCCTCATGTTGCCTTGGTGGACAATTCTTCCCTTGTTAGGCTATGCGTCACTTTTCCGACACTGTCCCATTGGCCTAGCGACAGAGACCAGTGTTGCAATTTTGGTGTCAAAATTAATGATGGTTTTACCATCCATCATTATTGCAATGGTACTAACTATCGCAATATGAGCTGACTATGATGGTTACCATGCCGTCGTTACATATTTTAGCTATCGCTATTACGGAACCTAGGCATCACATCTTATTTGTCACTATGATGACACGTAAGCATCACATCTCATCTGTCTCTATTACGACATGTAGGTGTCATATGTTATCTGTCACTTTTTTAGACATGTGACAAATTTGCTATACATGCAACATTGTGCCGTCGGTAATATTTGATAGCCCGATGTCGCATGTATAGCAAATTCATCACACATCTGAAAAAAGTGACATCTAGGTGTCGCAATACGAGCCAGCTATAATGTTTATCATGCTGTCATTACATTTTATCTATCGCTATTATGACACCTAGGTGTCATAGAATGAGTGTCAAAATTATGACAGACGTGCGACAAATTTTCTATAAATGCGATGTCGAGCCATTGGCAATTGCCGACAGCTCAACGTCACATGTATTTTTTTAGTGTCACTTTAGAGTTTTTAAGAGTTTAGTGTCCTAGTGTCACTAATTTTAGTAATTGTGGTTTTACTTATTTTGGAACCATGATTTCATGTGCTTTATTTGGGATAATTTCATTAGAGGTTGGCCAAATAAATATAAAACAATTGGTATTACAAAATTAGTTCATCCAAAAACTAGAAGACTGTGACTATCTAATAAGTACAAGTAGGATTCATGAAAAGACATCAAGTGTCTAAAATGAAATAATTAAATAAAAATTAGAAATAAGCATACCATTCATGGTTACTGATTCAAAGCTTCTTTTCCTCCCAGTTTCCAACCCAGACATATCCAGGAAAGAATACAACATCTTTGAAAAATAATACATAACAACACAAGGGTATTTGCAAAAGTAACCCAAAAAAGAGAGAAAATAATGAGATCGACATCCATACATTTTTGTACAAGAAATACAGAATTTTTTTTCTTACATTTAGTGAATTGCCTTCCTCACTACCTTAACTTGAACCTTCACTGCCATTGTCCCCATTGAAACTGGCAGTTCTATTTAGATCAATAACATATAAGTTATAAACACAAGAAGGTAAGAAAATGGGAGTTTCCTAGAACAGAAATTGATTTATCTAAGCCGCATCCTAGACCTTCCCACTGACTATTAAAGTTTAATAAGTTTATCAAATTTAGTAGCCTTGAATATCTACCTTTGTGAGAAGGTGCCATTTGTAGTAGTAGGTGCTTCTTTTCCACCCTCTCCTTGACTTGTAACTATTTTGATCTTTCCCAAACTTCCTTTTATCCTCTTCATTGAATTTCATCCTTTACCTCCCAAGGACTTTGGCTTTGCATCTGTGTTTTGTGCAATTGAAGTCTGTCCATAGAAAGTAGATATCAAATTTCCATTCAAAACATTTCTTAAAAGATTAAAACATTAACAACTGAGTGCTAAAAATTCTTATGATCATTTTCCATATAATTACTACCTACAAAATTTCAGTAAGTACCATTACAACATCTATAGGATTGCCATTTAATGGGATTCCATATTGAGTGAATGTGTGTGCACCCTAAAGTTGCAATCAAGACCACAATGTTACAAAATTAGGATAGTAAAATAAGCCATATGTTAGATGCTAAACTCTAGGTAACAAAAGGGAGTGACCATCTCCTTCATTATTGACCTAGCTAGAAAGAAAAATCACATAGATAGATGCATACTTTCAAATTATAAGTATTAAATATTTGAAAAGACAAGAATGAAAAAACTCAAGGTATTAGAACTTATAGGAGGTACTGATGGATGGCCATAAATTCCTCCAGATGGATACATAGCATCATAGGGAGGAGTTTTTCCATAAGGTGGCATTAAATTTCATTCATCAAAGCACTGAACACATCTGGACCATCACCCCATATGACAGATAAAAATAGCAATGATGTTAAGCACAACTGATTCTATAAAGGGAGTCAATTTCATTAATCAGAAGATTTGAGAGGTGAATCCAAACTCACATGCAAGCAATTAAAAGACTCAATGAGAGGGTTAAATGCGAAAACTCAAGGTTTTAGTGAGAGAGCATGTTGACCCTAGAATCAAGAATGGGAAATAAAATATTGTTTCAATCAAAGAATGAATCAAAGGCCACCGTAATAAAAACCTTTCACACAAAGGTAAATTTATATTTTCCTTTACATAATATAATCCCTTATGGTAGATCATGAAGTGTGATAATATTTCTTCTTTCCTAATAATGAGTCATAAATTTTGATTCAAATCATCAGTGGTAACAAAACTTATACAATTGCTTCATAGTTATAGTTAAACAAATAAGAATCCCCACTAATTGTCTAAATAATGTGTTATTTATGTCTCTAAATCTTTAGATGTACATAATTCCATCCCCACTTCAATGGATGTGGTAGTACTTTTACTTTTTCACCTTATATTTTACCACCAAATCGCGCATTGTGACGGTGTGAAATGTTGTTCAATTTTTTTTTTTTTAGCTTCTCTTTGTTTCGATAATAGTTTAACATTTTCTACTTAATAGGGCCAACAACGTGAAGGTGGAAGCTCATCTGGGCCCTCCTAGGATACTCTTATGACCCTTTACGACACTTTAAGATCTCTAAGATGTATTCTTAGGGATCATAAAGGGCCATAAAGGGTCATAAGAGATCTTGGGACACAACAACTAAGAAACATAAATGTGGGCATCATGGTCACAATTGTTTGGAGACACAACATAATTCAGTGGTATACCCAGATGATGCAACACAACCAATACTCCTCCAGTTCTGAGTTGGCACTGCATGATCCAAAAACCATAGAAAAGGAATAAATTTAGAGAGCGGAGGAGGGCCATAATGACCGAAATAATATACATTTTCTCTCTAAATTTATTCCTTATTTATGATTTTTGGATCGTGCAGTGCCAAATTTGAACTAGAGGAGTAGTGGTTGTGTTGCATCATCTGGGTATACCACTGAATTATGTTGTGTCTCCAAACAATTGTGACCATGATATCTACATTTATGTTTCTCAGCTGTTGTGAT
>MU226831.1:2686689-2697254 GCA_018584345.1 Thuja plicata | reverse complement strand
TATATATATATAAGAAATCATGGGGAGTCTTTCATGGCTGCTATACCTGCAATAAAAATAGAAAAAATAAAAAGGAGAGGAGATCATTTCTAGGGTTTGGAGGGTAGAAGAAATGAAGGTAGGAACAAAAAAAGAAATGTTTTGGTCAACTTCATAATCTACCCTAACCCTAATTTCAAAATTAGGGTTAGGGATTTCTATTTGAAATGGGAAAAGAGGGGGAACTTTTTCCTCCCTTTAGGTTGTTACTATTTATTTCTTTTATCTTTTTAGTCTACTTTTTATGGGAAATTACATTCCCTTATTTAATGTATTATTAGGTAGCTTAATTAAAAGTTATTATTTGACTTGGAAATCTTTATAGTTGAAGAATCGACTTGATTAGAAAATTAATAATGAAAGTTACGTTAACTAAGGATTAAGAATGAATTAAAATAATATCCCTATAACATTAATATTATCCTCTCGACGTGAATTCACAAAATAAATATTGCAACATTTTTATTAAGTTAGAATAAACGTTTAACTTAGAAAGACATATCTTCAAATCTTAAAACCGTCTTGACATTAATAATGCGATATTTAATTAAACAGAATAAAATAAAATAATATAAAATAAAATTTGAAATATCATGGATGAAGATTTAATTGGAAATTATAGATCTATTTTAAAGGGAAAATCTAATTAAAGTTTTTAGGTAAACATAGGGACTCTTAATGTTATTTTTATGAGGTCAATATATGTGGCCAGTATACTGACTACTACAAAAATAATATTAAAGAAGTACCATAACATAGAGTGATTTTAAATTAACACAGAATCCTTTAGGTTTTAAGAAAACCCTATTTTTTGAATAACACTGGAGACGGAGGATAGGGAGTCTCTCTCTTTCTCCACATCATCAAACTCTATTAATGATTAATCAGGATGACATGTAAATTCAGATAACCCTCAACTTGTGTACCTTTAACTTTAGAAGCAATTAGGGTTAAGGGATGTTGACACTCAGTATGATTCCCCTTAGACCCTCTTGACAATAACATCACTAATTAATTTCACTTTTAAAAAAAAAAAAAGTTGTTGGGTTTTTGGGCGTGAATTTATGGGCATGACATTAACCCCCTAAAAATCATCATGAACCTAAAATCCAAATTTTGTTCTTCTAATTAGAGGCATACAATATGTTTGGTGAGCTGTATTGCATAATCTCATGAATAATTGTTGTGATTGTAGTGATCCTATCCTTTAGCTTAGTGATCTCATCCTCCTTATCATGAATAAATCAATCTTTTGATTATCAATTACCCTTAGTGGGTTATCTTTCTCCAAATCCCATTGAATTTTTTTAATATATTCTTTTTTTATACAAGCTTAAGCCTTCAACATGTGGAGTAGAAAATTTAGGAGTATTTGTTTCTTCTTCTTCTTCTTCTTCTTCTTCTTCTTCTTCTTCTTCTTCTTCTCCTTGTGGGTGCTCCATGGGTACATTTTGAAAAACCCTTGTCCAAACTGGCATACTAGTCTCAACAATCTGTTGTGCTACAAAAACCTAATTAGTAAGACCATCCAAATCTCTGCAATATTGTCTACAATCCTCTTCCATTAAAACATTTGGCTCATCCCCTTGAAATTTTTCCTCTATTTTCTCTTCTTATATGTCATCCTCTCCTTGATAGGTTTTTAAAACACCACCCTCTTCCATAGAATCAGAGGATTCCACATTAATAGAAGCACTACCTTTTTCTATCTAAGTTCTCTTTAGAGGTTTCTCTTTCAACCTATGGCTTCTTCTAGAAGGTATCTCTTTACTAACTTTAAAGGAATTTACTTTGCTACATTTCTTTTGAGGTTTCAAGTTATATTGGCAGTGGCCTTAGGAGGGTTTTGGTAACAACCCTTTTCCTTTTAGAACTCTAGGAGAGGTCTTTTCAGTATCTTATTTTTGTACCATTTCCTATTTTAGTTAGATCTCATTCTCCTTCCCCTTATTTTTATTTTCTTTGACATAGTCCTCACAAAAATTTGAGGAGAACTCTCAATATTGGGCCTTAGTGGGATGTGTTGTATATCAATGGTGGAGATTTTTTATGTATGAGGTTTAGTTGCAGGAGATGCTTCATGATGCACACTTGTGGATGAGGGTTCTTACCTAACTTTAATAGATCCTTAATATGTACGAACACCATGTGTTAATAGATGTCCACTAGGATTGACATCCTTTAATGAGAACCTTATACCAGTCAAAAATTATTGCCAAGACATATTGGAGTTTTTAATCAATGTAATTTCTACCAAAATCTTAATCTAACAATGGTGTGATTCAAAGTTAAGCTTACCATTTTGGACTTCGATTTCACTTCACAAGAGTAGATTTTATTAACAATTGGTAACACTCATCTCATGGCCATGACGTATATCACTGAGTAGCTTAAAGTGAAGATAGTCAAGACATTACTATTTTCCTTCACAAGTCAGATATCTCATTATATAGGAAGCTATATGTATATAATCTTATGGTGCTACAAGGAAAATTTATTGTGGCCTATTTATCCACCTCTAGAGCAGCGTGATTTGGATGAGTGAATTAGGCATGATTTTTTCTCACATTATTTGACTCTAGAATTTTTTCCCTTATTGTTAGAAAAATAGTCACTTCAGATATACACTCTTTTTATGACCTTTACCCTTAACCCTTTCATGTTAGCAACTTCATTTTTGAGTCTCCCAAAAAATTATAGGGTAATGTCATCACTATAGTTTATAATCTAGAGGAAATAATCCAACCACCAATAATTCTAGAATGCCTACTGACACTCACAGTCCTGAAGAAGGACAGTGTGAATAGTTGTTTCATGGAAGACAAGAGGACCTCCCATGATGAAATTCAATTTTTTTTCTCAAAATTTTAAAAATTATTTCAAAAATCATTCTTAAACGGTTCAAAAACTACTGCAGAACTCAAAAATTCTTGGAAAACAACAATCCTTTAGCTTCCTTATCACTCCACTAATTTTTACTTTCTCCTACAAATCCCTTGCTACTCTCTTTCAAGCCAAAAAAAAAGATTGCAACCATTGAAACTAACAGAACATTAAAAATTGTAGTCTAGATAATAACACATTGGTCACATGAAGTATTATGATTGATAAATAAAAAAATGAGTACTAAAATGATTTAATTCATTTCATCCATCACATCAAATATCACTCACATGCACTTGCTTTATAATAATCTTGATACAATCTAGGTATTTAACTAATGTACTTTGAGTACATATAACACACATGATGACACACAAGCATTATCCCCACCCCAAACTTTAAAAAAATAATAAGTCATTCGATTGAGTTAGGTGCAATGTAGAATAATTTCTAAAAGTTATATGACATATCAATATAAATGAAATTGAATTTAAATAGATGCACTTGAGTAGAATAAATGATCAACATACCTTGCATGTATCTGTCACTTTTTTCATCAATAAATGAGTTGGGCGATCTCTTGAAAGATTTATTCTAGAACTAGAGCTTGGAAATGTCTGATGTTCAGTGATGATGGCGTGGGAGAAAAAGAGAATGGTATAGGTGATATGAATTTATTATATAGAAATAGTCCATCAATAGAATGTATAAATATTTATTATGACCTCATGATAAAGTAATCCTACAGACAACAACACACTAAGTCCTACTTTTTTGGCTATAGGAAACTCAAATAATCTGCTCTCCTTGAATTGTTGCATGAACTTTGATCTATTAGGTGGATCATTATAGAAGTTTAAATGATGGCCATTGACAAGAAGCTTTAATCTCACTGGATCAATTGTGGTGAGTTGTACTGCTCCATTTGGAAATACATTAATTATTTCATAAGGTCCAAACAAGTGGGTTTGGAATTTACCTAGATTATCTTTATATCTAGAATTGTAGAGAAGAGCCCAATCTCCAAGTTTAAATTTCTTTTCATCGATATATTTGTCATGCCAATTCTTTCTTTGATTCTGTATAATATTTGTGTGTTGTGGGGCAGATTTTTTGTGCTCATCTAGAGCATTCAGCTGCAAGATCCTTTCGTTTTGAGAATTTTTTAGATCCATCTCCATGTTTAAAATTATTCTTAGTATTTTATGTTCAAATTTGATGGGCATACCATTTTTTTCCCATACACCAGATCATTTGGTGTGAAGCCAATGGTAGTTTTCTAAGTATTTTGGTAGGTCCATATGGATTCTTGCAATCTAGTAGCCCAATCCATTTTATGGAGTGAAAATGTCTTAGTAAGGATAGATTCAATCTCTTTATTGTGACTACTACTTGCCCATTGGCTTGAGGATGGTAGGGTGTGGATTTCCTATGATTGATGTTATATTTACTAACCAAGTCTTTAATCAATGTGGGAGTAAACTGAGGTCCTTAGTCAGTAACTATCTCTCTTGGAACTCCATACCTGGTGAAAATATTCTCATATAGGAATTCATCAACCTTATTATCCCTTGCATGCTTCATTGGTCTAACCTCAACCCATTTAGTAACATAATTTGTACCTAGCTGAATATAGGACTTTCCATTTAAGGATGGTTCAATGGGAACTACAATGTCTAGGCTCCATTTTTCAAATGGAGTCACAACCACTCTCAAAAATAAAGGCATTTCACTTGATCTAGTTGTGCTACCCATCCTCTAATACCTATTACACTTCCTAGTATATTTTGTTGCATTTTAAATATAATGTTGGCCAGTAGTAATTCGTATTGAGAATCTTCATGGTTGTTTGGTTGACAACAAAGTTACCACCACATGGTTCATCATGGAAAGAATGAAAAATATCATAGGTCTCATCCTCATGCACAGATATTGTCATGATTTGGTCTTGACTAGGATAAAACATACAATTAGCTATCCAAGAGATGTTGAAACTCTAATCCACAAGTGAAATTTTTTCCTTTGGTGAAACGTGAAGATGATTCACACAAAAATAAATGTAATTAGCTATATTTTCAAAGGAAGGGCTTTGAGTAGTTATGGAAAATAAGTTCTCATCTTGAAAAGTATCATCAATAGCTACAGGATCAAATTTTACTTGTAGGTGAGATAGAAAATCAACCACTATATTAACTTTCCCAGATTATCCACAATGGTTATATCAAACTCTTTCATTAACAACATACACATTCCTAACCTTCTTGTAGTAGAATATTTTTTCATGATATACTTAATGGTTGCATGATCTACATGTACAAAGATTTGATAACCAGTTATGTAATTTCTGAACTTGTTAAGAGAATAGATGACTACCAATATTTCTTTTTCAGTAACAAAATAGTTGAATTTATCTCCCTAGAGATTCTTGCTAACATAGTAAATGGTATGCTCAATTGATGCTTATATTTGTCCTAGCACTGCCCCTATGGCATAATCGGAAGCATTAGTATGAATATTGAATGGTGATAAACAATTTGGTCCCTTCAAAATAGGGGCTTGATTTAGAGATTCTTTAAGACTTCCAAAAGCTTTACTACAATATGATGTCCATTAAAACTCTGATTCTTTCTTTAGAAGGTTATATAATGGTGTTGTAATATGAATAAAATATTTAATGAGCCTCCTGTAGTAGTCTGCATGAACTAAGTATATTCTGACTTCCTTCTACTTAGTGGGGACAACAAGGTTAGAAATAACCTCAATTTTTTATGGATCCACTTGAATTACTACTACTTAGACATAATGGTCCAAAACCACACCTTCTACCATCATCAAAAAGTAATTTTCACTTTTCAAAGACAAATTATAGTCATAAGACCTCTTCAAAAATTTTCCTAAGTTAGTTTTTGCTTCTTCAAATGTTGAACTACAGGGAGTAAAGTCATCCATGTACATCTCCATACAATCATGGGAAATATTATAAAATATGCTAATGACTACCCTCTAAAATGTCGGTGGGGCACTATAGAGACCAGAAGAAAAAATAGAGTATGCAAAGGTTCCCTAGGGGAATGTGAATGTAGTTTATTCTTGGTCCTTTGGAGAAATCCTAATTGGATTCTAACCACTAAACCCATACATAAATGAGAAGTAATGTTTCCCTGCCAAATTATCTAATGATTGTTCTATGAAGGTTTTGAGCATTATTTTGTACAAAAGTCAATTGCTAGGAATCCGAGATCCAATTTCCTCTCTTAAAATAATAACGAAGTTATTCCCAAGGGTCTCCATGGTCATGGTACAACATGTTGGTAAAATCAGGCTCAAAAACAAACTTGAGTACTCTTTTTGTATTTTCTCAATTTTCAAAGTATGCAATTTCATAATGATGAAAATGTAACTTTTAAAACCTACAATGATTTCTTATCTTAACCAATTTTAAATAAATATCAAAATATTTTGGGTGACAAGAATTGTAAGCAAGTTTATGGAAAAACAAATCTAACAGACATAAACCATTGTCGAACCACACTTGCAAATTAAATGATGAAAAAGATGAAAACCGACAAATCTGATCACAATTCTATGTTCAGCAGATGCACAATATTTTGAAGAACTTTAACACGAATGCAATATTTTCTAAATCTATCAGATCGTGAAGCCACTAGATGCACACAAACATAAGAGGGATTTATATTTGAACCAATTTTAACAAATATTTTCAATCATTCATCACAACAAGATGAATTAACAACAACAAAATCTAACTAATAGATCACAGATGTATTCACAATAGAACATAGTTGGATCTTTAAAAGAAATGAAAAAGCATGCACAAATTCATAAATTTCTCACGTATAGAAAAAGAATCACACCATGAATGAACCACCAAAAACCTTAAAATGAGGGTTCTATTTCCACTAAAACAACAAAATAAAGCTAAGTCTAGATATTATTTAAGAAAAGATAGTCCTAAGATAGAATATAACAAGCATGCATGGATTTTTAATCCATTTACATTTTATTTATGCATGAAAATAGGGCCCAAATGACTGAAGAAATAATAAATCAGAACTGGGGCTCGACTATTTAGAACTCAAGTGTTCTTCTAGAACTAGAGATCTTGTTTAGAATCTTTGTTTTGGCTTCTCTACATGAGTACAACTGATTTTTATCCTTTAGTCAAACCAAAATTAGTGCAGGAGCACCTTAGGGTCTTAATTTGATCCTATACTATTTTGTCTTATAGGTGGTTATAGCCAACCACCTGGGAAATAAGGACTAAATATAAATGTTGATGTGTGTTGTGGAGTGTGTTTGTAAGTAAGATTCCTTAGGGTAATGTCTTTTGTTTCACCCAATAGGATCTAGTCTCTTTGTTTGCTTAAGATTTAGAAGAGTCAAAGTTGGTCAAACATTGATCAAAATACCAAAATGGAGGGACAAATGTGTTTTTTTTGTTTTTGAGTGATTTGAGGTCCAATGGAGTGATTTGTGTTTGATATGAGCAAGATGGATTAGTTTCAATGGAAATTGCAAAAGTTGCTCATGACAACTTTGCAACTTTGGAAAGTTGTCATGACAACATTTCCTAGAATGTTGCATTCAGAATTTAATGGGTCCAAATCATAACCTTAGGATTTGAGCACATGGGGATGGACTATATAATGTTACCCAAACCCTAATTGAAGAGTGGAATGATAGATTCTATGGACTGAACTTGGAGAAAGGAAGAATTTGACTTGTTTTTGTTACAGAGCCATCATCCATAGTCTAATGGATTGTATGGTGGTTTCTTGTGTTGGATTTTTTTAAAGGAGTTCATGTAATTAATATTTGTGGTGTTAGTTTAGTAAGTTGGCACTTTCTTTTACTCGTTTGTAAATTCTTTAGTTTTGACAGTAATGTTGTCCAGTCCAAAGACAGTTTTGTAAATATGGCCTTTTCTTGAATTCCCATAGTTGGATCCTTATGGCCACTTGGAATCAAAAGAAACCATATAAATAGTGTAAATATGTGTTTGTGGTTCAATTTGGGAAGGGGAGCTATTTATGCAAGCAAGCCCTAGGCGGGTCTAGAGCCATCCGGTTAGGTGATTGCAGTATTGCTGAGGCATAAAGCGTGGTGTAATGGATTGGTTTGTGCCAATCTCAAGTTTGAGGATGTAGGGGAATGTGAAAAGGATATGTGGTTGTAAGGGAAATTTCATAGGAATCCATTAGTGCACTTAGTGAGACCAAAGAGGCCAGACTAGTTTACATGCCCTAGAAACCTTAAAAATAGGGGTTTATTGGAAGTCTTTTGTATGGAGAGTATGGAGATCTAAGACCTAAGAAATATTGAATCCTAGGAGGTCCTTAGGAACAATCCATGGATATTTTGGTGGGTTTTTAAGGTGGATAGGAAGATAATCCAAGTTTGGTGGTTCTAGGAAGCCTACTTGGGCTAAAAAGGCTACAAGGCCCAAAAAATAGGAAAGAAAGAATTCGATGGGAAATATATGGAAGAACCTATCAAAATGAGTCAAGATTGATTAAAGGAGGAGTGGAAATAGTGAAAAACCTATTTCTATCTCCAAGAACACCTTGGAATCATAGGTACTTGAATTGAGCCTATGGATGCATAATTGAGTACAAAAGGATTAAGGAGAGTTTGAAGTTGGTGGAGAGATTCAGTTGGAGTAGAGGAACCATAGGAGTGTCCTCTATATAAGGTAGAGAGAAGTACCCTATTAAGGTCATAGAAAAGGACATGAGAAGATAAAGAAAGCTCTTGTGAGTTAGAGCTCCCCATCAAAGTGATATCAGAGCCATTGAAATGCTTGGGAAGTAAGTGTGCATGTTAGAGGTGAGTGAATCAATTAGTGAGAACACCATGTTGACAAATGCAGAGTTGGAAAGAGATTTGTCAGAACAAAAAGTAAATAATAGACTCCTAGAAGAAGCTATGGAGGAGATGAAACACAAATTGGCAGAATTTGTAGAGATTTTAAGAAAAATGAAATAACGTTTAGGAGAGGATAAAGACAAAGGAAAGAATAAAGTTGAAGAGGAGGCATAACCAGAACTAGACCCTCCATTTCTCAAGGAACCTTTCCTCATAGCCCTTAAAGAAATAAGTGAAAAATAATTTCAAGGAATCCATGTATTCTTTGGCTGAATGGATGTATAATTGGTGATGGAATGGATTGAAGGCATTGAAAATCACTTTGAATATGATGGGATTACAAAGGCACAAAAGGTGAAGATAAATAAATCAAGATTGAGAGGACAAGCATTAACTTGGTGGAAGTTCTTTCAAGAAGAAAAAGAGAGAGAAGGGAAGAAGCTAATAGTCAATTGGAAGGCTATGGTGGCTAAGGTAAAATAAAATTACTCTCCAAAGGATTATGACATCCAACTATACATGAAAAGAGAAAAAATCTTAGATGAAAGGACTTAGATGTGGCTGCCTACATAGAAGAATTTCATAAATTATGCCTTAGGTCCAGAGTGCAAGAGATAGAAAGCATCAAAGTAGCTAGGTATCTCAGTGGACTTAAGTTGAACATTCAAGAAGAGATAAGAATATTTACCTTAACTACTATCCATGGTTGTTATGAAATGGCCCTTAAGGTGGAAGAAAAACTCAAAAAGAAGCAAGATTCAAAATCTAGGGGTAAAGGAAGAGGTAGTGACTCTAGAGGAGGACATAGCGGTGGTTCTAGTGGGAGAAGTAATGACACCAGAGGTCAAGGAGACTACAAGCTCATTGAGAAGACAAATGAGTCAAACAATAGACGAGGCTATGGTAGAGGAAGGAGTTACATTGGTGGAAGAGGTAGATATAGTGTTTTTGGAAGAAGCTCACATTTTGCTTCAATGAAATGTCATAATTATGGCCAATTGGGTCACCCTTCTTATAGGTGTCCAAATAAACCATCATCTTCACAAGGAGAGAATAAAATTGCATATGTGCAAGAAGAAGACAATACTAAAAATTCTGAGGTAAGTCTTGATTTAGAGAAAGGAGAAAGCCTAATGCTTAGGATAATCTTGATTAAAGAAGCTAACACGGATGAACACAAATAAAGGAGAGCACTCTTTAGGTTGAAGTGTAAGATACTTGAAAAAGTGTGTAGAATCATCATAGAAGTAGGATCAATAGATAATGTGATATTAGAGGAGGTAGTATAGAAGTTGAAATTGAATAAGAGACCTCATGCTTACCCCTAAAAAGTAACTTGGTTGAACAAGGGACAAGCTGTATTGGTCAATGAACAAGTATGGATGGAATTCACCATATGGAAGTATCAGGACAAGATACTTTGTGATGTGCTACCGATAGATTCTTTCCATATGTTTCTCAGAAGACCATGGCAGTATGACAGAGAAGAAGTCCACCATGGTAAGGAGAACAAGTACTCATTAAAGAAGAATGGAGTTACTTATAAGATCCAGTCCTTCAGAGAAGAAGATACAGTGGAGAGGAAGGACACCAATACTGATGAAGGGTGCTCCCCTTAATGCGACAAACACATAACAGAAATAGAGAAACAACAACAATTTGCAAGAATAGAAAAATGGGCTTCTTATTATCTCCACAAATGTGGAATTACAAACTTTCAGAATTACAATATGCAAAGCCACATGGGCATTTCACTT
>MU226831.1:2650354-2686589 GCA_018584345.1 Thuja plicata | reverse complement strand
TTACTCCCATCCACCCAGAACTATCCCGAACTGCCTAAGACAACACTACGGGCCTTCTTTATATAGGCAATTTCCACCGCCCGAGAAGGTTCCAGAAATTTAGCCCTTAGGGCCGACCAAACTTAGAGCTATTTTTTTTTTTCAATTTAGTACATCAAAGTCGGCTCAAAATAACTTTTGAAACCCGAAAATTTCAAAGGAAAATTATTTTCTGCTATTTCAGGTGGCCCAACTTCCGGAGACCATAAGTCATCACCAGTTGACTCGATTGACTATTATAACCCCATTTTGGAAACGCCATGAAGCGCTCTACAATGGCTCAATCATGCAAGCATTATTGAGCCCAAGTTTTGACCTCATCCGGGGCCTCTAAAGCCTTCAAAACTGAGCTCAAAGTTTCTGTACCCTATTTTCAACACCAAAAATTTTCAATATCTTCAAAACTAGACCTGATCTAGCCATGAAACTTTACTGGCAAGCTGATATGACTGAGATGAACCTCCACATGCAAAATCAGAATATTCCGAGATCGTATGGCCAACTTACTAAAAATATCAAGTTGCCATAAATAGCAGCTCTGCACAAGGTAGCCCTTATTGAAAAGAAAAACACATATTTTTGGGCGATGCAAGATTGCCCTTACACCCTGGATGCTCCTGCATCAAATACACTCTTAATTAGTGGAAATTAATTCTTAAAATATTTTAAGGATGAAGATAAAGTTGGTTATGCTATCTTGGTGAAACCAAAGGAGGAGACACCCAAAAGGACACCTATGCCTACAGAAGTCAGACAGTTTTTGGATTAGTTTAAGGACATCATATGTGATGGGGCACCAGGTACACTACCTCCACAAAGGACAATCAACCATCAGATCGATTTTGTACCAGGGGCATAATTGCCTATGAAAGATTCTTAAAAGATGACACCTAAAGAAAACAAGGAGATTGCAAGGCAATTTCAAGAGCTTTTGGATCAATGTCTAATAAGAAAGAACATCAACCCATGTGATTGTTGAAGATAATTATCCAATTGTGTATTTTCATTGATTTTACACATGTATATACACTTATGTAGTGATGTTACACAAATATCTACATTAAGACCCATCACAATTGGTGAGTAAAATGAGTTATTTTACTATTGACCAAGTTCGGTCAGGTATTGACGAAGTTTAGTGTTGACCAAGTCACTCACACATTTCAGTCACGGTCAGGCATTCAGTGGAAGCTGACTAATAATGATTTAATTAATTGATTATATTAGCCCAAATTAATTTTGATTTATTTAGAAGTATATTCAATCCAACCTTGTAAGGCTCATCATATATATGAAAGATCAAGTTTGGATTGAGTGTGTGCAAGTGACAAACAAAAAGAAAAAGGAAGAAGCAGAAGTGTGGATTTCTGTGACATGAAGAGTGAAAGAAAAATCAAATAGGATTTTGATTGATCACTCCGAGCTGTAATAGAAGATCTGATCAGGAAGGATCTAGTCATAATCAGAACAGAGATCTAAATTAGAAAAGTTAGTTTCTTACTCATACACGTCAATTCATTTTTACTTTCTAACAATTGTAGTAGTGATCTCAAATCTCTTAACAGAGTAGACTTAACAATATTTTTTGTAAATCCTCTTACAAGGTATAATTTCTATGTTGAAGTGTTGAAAACCTCTAACAAGGGCACTCCTCACAAGGTGATTAAATCCTCTAACAGGGTCACACCTAATAGTGTGTTATTGTAACCTTTAATAGGGTTGGCTCCTAACATGGATAACTTTAGAATAGTGAAAAATAGTAACTAGTTACATTGGTGGTTTTTCCCATATTGGGTTTCCACATTAAATATTGGTGTCACCTATGTATATGTTATTTGTTTCATGCTTTACATTTTTTCACGTAATCACTAAAGTATTATTGCATTGGATATTATAAAGATTTCTTTGACACCTGAGTTACAAAAGAATATATTAATTGACAGAGTAACAGTGTTAAAGTGTTTAAGACATCTAAGGGACAAGGGATTGAGTAACTAATTCACCCCTCCCCTCTTATTTACTTATCTCATTTCCAACAATTGGTATCAGAGCTTCAAGTGCTTTCAGAAAAGGTTTCAAGACCAGAGCCAAAGATCAGAGATGTCTTATAGAAGGGAAATCCCAAAGCTAAACAAAGACAACTTCCTAGAATGGAAAGAGTTGATGAAGCTACATCTATCTACTATCAAAGATGCTAGTTTGCAATTTTTGGAAAGAAAATATGTGGAACCAATAGGGACTATGACTGTGGAATAGATAATGGAATGGAAGCTTCATAACATAATAATGATTGATATAGCTTCTTCACTCAACTACTCAGAATTTGATGAAGTCAAAGATTGCCCTACAACCTATGATATGTACTAGAATAAATTACAGGACATTCATGGAGGAGATGTAAATGTAAAGAGAGCCAAAGAAGAAATTCTAAGAGGACAATTTGACCAGATGAAAATTAAAGAAGGAGAAGACATTACAAGATACAGTAAAAGAATGAAGAAGGTTGTGAGTGCCATTAGAGATTTAGGTGGAATAATTGAAGATACAAAAGTGGTAAGAAAGGTACTAAGAACTTTACTTCCCATCTATGGTATTAGAGTTTCATCTATTCAAGAAATGAGGTGCAATAAGGACATAACTCTGGATACATAAGTGGGAAGGCTTACAACATTTGAACTATACAACTTTGACAATTACTCTCCAAGCTCTAGCAATCTTGAGTCTGCATTCAAAGCTAAATTAAACCTTGGTAAGAAGGATAGATACTCAAAAGGGAAGTAGATTGAAAGTGACAGTGATGATAAATTAGATGATGAAGATCTTGACATCATTGAAGCATTACTTGCAAGAAGAGCTACAAAAGGAAAATACAAAGGAACGATACCATTGATTTGTTGTTCATGTAATAAGGTTGGTCACATTGTTGCAAAGGGTCCAAACAAAGAAGAAAAAGATGAGAAAAAGTTCAACAAATTCAAGGATTTCAATAGCTACAAAAGCTACAAGGAGAAAGGTAAGAAGTATTGTTATATTGCTAAAGATTCTGATAGTGATGAAGAAGAAGATGAAATGGTTTATATTGCTATCAAGGATGAGTCAGATGAAGAAGATGAAAAGAAAACACTTTTCTCACACAAAATTAAAAATGACACATGGCTAATTGATAGTGGTTGTTCTCATCACATGAGTGGTGATAAGACAAAATTTGAACATCTTGAACACTATGATGGTGGGAGTGTCAATTTTTGGAATGAATAACCTTGCCCTATGAAAGGAAAATGGTGCATTATTCTGACAGATGGAATCAAATGTGAAAATGCTTATTGGGTTGAAGGATTGAGGAGAAATATACTAAGTGTAGCACAACTAAACAACATTGGACTCAAGGTAGAATTCATGAATGGTAAGGATAAGTTCTTGGATTGTAAAGGGAACCTAGATGGAACTGGTAGGAAAAAAAAAGGTAATCTATTCTATCTTGATCTCATTGAAGATTCGTGCTTTATTTCACAAGTAGAAGAAAGCTGGTTATGGCATAAAAGGTTGTGTCATGTAAATTTTGATAATCTTGTAAACATAAGAAAGAACAAGAGAGTCATAGGTATTCCAATTTTTTAGAAACCCAGTTTAGCAATATGCAAATAATGTCAAATTGGAAAAATGAGCAAGACAAGTTTCAAAAGCAAGAATTACAATAGTGATGAAGTCTTGGAATTGGTACATACTAACCTATGTGGAACAATTGGAACAATAAGATATATTGGAGAGTAATTTATTCTATTTGTTGATGATCATTCCAGAATGATGAGTATCATATTTATCAGAGAGAAATGAAAAGCTTTTCAAAAATTCAAATGGTATCCTGCAAGAGTTGAAAAGGAAACAAGAAAGAAACTAAAATGCCTAAGATCTGACAGAGGAGGAGAATTCATTTCTAATGAGTTCTATGAATTTTTAAATGAGAGAGGAATCAAAAGATAGGCATCTACCCATAGTACACCACAAAAAAATGGAATAGCAGAAAGAATGAACAGATCCATCATGGATTGTTACAAAACCTTGAGGATTGAAAAGAATGTTGCTGCCAAAAACTGGAAGGAGGCCATCAACACTACAATGTTCACCTTGAATCAAGTTCAACTAAAGAAAGGTAGTAACCAAACACCTTTTGAATTATGGTATGGCTATAAACCTAATTTTCATTATTTCTAAGTGTTTGGAAGTAAATGCTACATCTTGAAGGAAGCAAGAAATGGAAAACTAAATGCAAAAAGTGATGAAATATTCCTAGGTTACTCATGTAAAAGCAAAGCATACAAATGTCTTAATCTTACTACTCACAAAGTCATAGAAAGTGTACATGTCAATATTGATGAGTTTGCAAAAAAATGTGAAGAGAAGAGTAGTAAAGAGCATGAAGACTACATGAACTTTGTGTATCATGAACCTGATACTATACCTATGACTTGAGCAATGGTGATTGGACAACAGAACTATCGACCACTAAATATACTAGCACAAACTATGCAATCTGAGTTGCAAACTGTGCAACTCAAGTCGTTGGTAGAAGAAATTGAGTCACAAATAGAGGGAACTGAGTCACAAAAATAGGTAACTGAGTCACAGACAGAGGAACCTGAGTCATAGACACTAGAACCCAAGCATTAGACAAAAGAACAGGAAAGAATGTTTGAGAATGACAGACCTAGTGGATAAAGTCTAGAATCTAGACTGGAGGATCCAATAATTTCAAACTATGTTAGAAGGCATCATGCACCTAAGAAAATAATTGCAAATTAGACAGAAGGTGTGATGACAAGGACAAAAATCAAAGGTACATTTTTACTAAGTGAATTTGAACCTAGAACTGTTAAAGGTACATTGAATGATGAAAGCTGGATGGAGGAAATGAATAAAGAAATTGAGCAGATTGAGAAGAACAAAACTTGGACTCTTGTTCCTAGGCCAAAGGACAAGAATGTGATTTGAACCAAGTGGTGAAACAAGATAAATGAAGATGGTAAATTTTCTAGAAACAAGGCCAAACTAGCTTGTAAAGGATATGCTCAAGAAGAGGGTATTGATTATGGAGAAAATTTTGCTCCTCTTGCAAGACTTGAAGGATTCAGAACTCTTCAAGAATATGTTGTACATAAAGGATACAAAGTATATCAGATGGATGTGAAATATGTATTTCTAAATGGAATCCTAGAAGAAGAAGTCTACATTGAACAACTTGAAGGATTTGTTGATCGTAGCAGAGGGAATATGGTTTGCGAGCCGTATAAAGAATTGTATGGATTGAAGCAAGTGACCAGAGCCTGGTATGAAAGAATGCATAGCTATCTAATAAGTATTATATTTTAGAGAACCAATGATAATAGTAGCCTATACATCAAAGAAGGAAAAAAAAACAAAATATTGTTAGCAGAGATATTTTTTGATGACATATTATTCACTAGTTATGATGACCTATACAAAGCATTCTCTGTAGCTATGAGTAAAGAATTTGAGATGTCTATGTTTTGTGAGATAAAATTATTTGTTATATTACAAGTACATCAAATGAAGGATGGTATCTACATTACTCAATCAAAATATATCAAGGAGATACTTAAGAAATTTGGTATGGAAGATTCCAAACCTGTTGGATCACCTATGTGTACTTGACATAAATTGTCTAAGGATGATGATTCAAAAGAGGTATATCAGACCAACTATAGATCCATGACTGGAAAATTGCAATATGTTGTTTAGACCACACCTGATATTGCATTGGTAGTTGATATTGTTGCAATATTTTAAGCTAATGCCAGAGATAATCACCTAATGGAAATCAAAAGAATTCGGAGATATCTGAAGGGTACTGAAGGCTATGGTTTATGGTATAAGAAAGGTGGAAACTTTTATTTAAATGCATTCACTGATGTTGATTGGGATGGAAGTGTCAATGAAAAGAAAAGAACCAATGGTGGAGATTTCTTTCTTGGAAAGAGGTTAGTGTCTTAGACTAGCAAGAAAAAAAATTGTATCTCTCAGTCTACAACAGAGGAAGAATATGCTGCTGCAGCATTGAACTATTCAAACATCATATGGATCAAGAAATTGTTGTTAGGAATGAAGGAGGAAGTAAGAGAACTTTTTTTTATCTACTGTAACAACACCAGTGCCATTAACATTTCAAAGAATCCTGTGATAGACACCAAAACCAAGTATATAGCAATAAAACATCATTTTTTGAGGGAATTGGTACAAAATAAGGAAGTAAGGTTGGAATATGTAAATACCAAAGAAAAAGTTGTAGACATATTCACTAAACCTTTACCTAAAGATCCATTCTTGTATCTTAGAGAAAAGCTAGGGGTGCTTCCCCTAACTGAAGCTCACTAAAATATAGTTTAGTGATGCATCAACCCGATCGACAGTGAAGATCTATCAGTTGATGTAGGTACATCAGAGAACATTATACATGAATTAGTACATTCAGGTACATTAAAATTACAAAGTATTGAGAAGATGGAGTCTTACAAAATAAAAGACGTGCAACTTATAAAGTCTTTAGCATCTATTGTCAAAGAGGGAGAGTTTTGTATAATACATAAGAATAAGAGAAAAGAGGGAGAGTTTGATACATCACAGAAAATTATACAGTAAAGGGAGATTTTGATGTCAGGGGGAGGTTTTGGATGAGAAACAAAATGAAGCTAAGGACATTAAAGAATATTTTTTTTTTCTCTACAACTCTTTGTATTATGACATGTTGTGTTGCCATCAATGCCAAAGAGGGAGATTGTTGAAGACAATTATTCAATTGTGTATTGTCATTGATGTTACACATGTATATACACTTATGTAGTGATGTTACACAAATGTCTACATTCACACTGAGCATAGTTGGTGATTAGAATGAGTTATTTGAGTGTTGACCGAGTTCAGTTAGGTATTGAAGAAGTTCAGTGTTGACCAAGCCACTCGAGCATTTCAGTCATGGTCAAGCATTCAGTGGCAGCCAACTAACAGTGATTTAATTAATTGATTGTATGAGGCCAACTGAATTGTGATTTATTTAGAAGTATATTCAAGCTGACTTGGTAGGGCTCATCATATATATGAAAGGTCAAGTTTGGATTGAGTGTTTGCAAGTGAGAAACAAAAAGAAAAAGGAAGAAGTAGAATTGTGGAATTTTGTGACATGAAGAGTGAAGGCCAAACTAGATAGGATTCTGATTGATCACTCCAAGCTGAAATAGAACATCTAATCAAGAAGGATCTATTGATAATCAGAATAGAGATCTAAATCAGCAAAGTTAGTTACTTACTCATACAAGTCAATTCATTGTTACTTTCTAACAATTGTAACAGTGATCTAAAATCTCTTAATAGAGTAGACTTAATAGTATTTTTGTAAATCTTCTTACAAGGTAGAATTTATATGTTGAAATGTTGAGGACCTATAACAAGGCCACTCCTCATAGGTTGATTAAATTCTCTAACAGGGTCACACCTAACAATGTGTTATTGTAACCTTTATTCGGGTTGGCTCCTAATAGGGCTAACTTCAGAAGAGTGAAAAATAATAACTAGTTACATTGGTGGTTTTTCGCATATTGGGTTTCCACACTAAATCTTGGTGTCACCTGTGTATATGTTATTTGTTTCATGCTCTATGTTTTTTTTCCATTAATCAATAAAGTATAATTGCATTGGATATTATAAATATTTCTCTAACACCCGAGTTACAGAAGAATATCTTAATTGACCGAGTAATAGTGTTAAAGTATTTAAGACATCTAAGGGACAAGGGATTAGTTTTGGAGTAACTGATTCACCCCTCCCCTCTTAGTTACTTATCTCATTTCCAACAGTGATGTCCCAGTGGTTTTGGCACCCAAAAAGGGAGGTAAGTGGAGAATGTGTACTGATTCTAGGGCAATAAATAGGGTGAAAATTAGGTATAGATTTCTTATTCCTAGAATAGAAGATTTGATGGATTGCCTTGGGGGTGATAATTACTTCTAAAAAATAGACCTTAAGAATGGATATTAGAAAATTAGGAAGAAAGAGGGGGATGAGTAGAAGTCTGCCTTTAAAACCATAGAGGGACTCTATGAGTGGTTAGTAATGTCATTTGGGCTTACAAATGCACCTAGTACTTTATGAGGGTCATGAATGAAGTCTTGAAGGATTACATAGGTGTATTTGTAAGAGTCTACTTAGATAATATCCTCATCTTAAGAAAAACAAAATAAGAGCATATGAAACACCTAGAGATTGTGTTGAAGAAACTCCAAGAAGAGAAGTTGACCATTAACCTTGAGAAAATTGAATTCCTAAAACAAGAACTTGTCTATTTAGGTTTTTTAGTTTCCCAAGGTGATCTAAAAATGGATAAAAGTAAGGTTGAATCCATCCTAAGTTTGCCTACTCCAAAAATTAGGGACAAAAGTGAGAAGTTTCCATGGTTTGGAAAAGTTTTATAGGAAGTTTCTGAGGAGATTAAGTGAAATATGTGCACCTATCCTAGATACCATAAAGGGTGGAGTCAAAAAAATGTTCATATGGACAAAGGAAGACAATGAGGGATTTGAAAGGTTGAATAAATAAGTGGCTACCCAACCTATACTAGTGTTTCCAATTTTTTTTAAAATATTCATTGTAGAATGTGATTCTAGCAATATAGCAATGGGTGCATACCTAAGTCAGGAAGGAATGCTAGTAGACTTCTTTAGTGGGAGGTTAAATGAGGCAAAGTCTAGATATTAATCTTATGAATTGGACCTTTATGCATTGGTTCAAGCTCTTAAGAAGTGGATGCACTATTTGTTTCAAAAAGAGTTTGTGGTATACACAGATAACCAAGCTCTTAGCTATATCAATACACAGGAGAAGCTCAATTTGAGACACACAAAGTGGATGGAATTTCTATACTCAAACACATTTATAATAAAGTAGAAGAAGGGAGTGAAAAAAAAATTTCTAGATGCACTATGTAGGAGATTTCTCATTGTCTAAGAGATATAGTTGTAGAGAACTAGAGTAGAAGGATTCAAGGATCTATATGAAGGAGATGTAGATTTCTCATAGATATAGAAGGTATGAATTGATTTTGATAATCATTTCCGTAGTAAATATGTTGACTATACATTGCATAGTGGTTTTCTATTTAAGGGAAAACAACTATGTGTTCCCATGGGTTCCATGAGGGATAACTTCATCCAAGAGAAGCACAATGGCAGTTTGAGTGGGTACTTTGAGTTAAACAAGACCCTATGTCTAGTGGAGAGAACTTATCATTGGCCTAAAATGTAGAAGGTTGTAAGTAGGTATGTTGAGAAATGTGGGATATGTCAAAAGGAAAAAGGAAAATCTTTAAATGCAGGGATGTATCAGCTATTTCCCATACCAAATAGGCCTTGGGAGTGTATAAGCATGGACTTCATAATGGGATTACCTAGAACACCAAATGGTTTGGATAGTGTGTTTGTGGTAGTAGATAGATTCAGTAAAATGAGTAATTTAATACCTTGTAGAATAACATACGATGTGAGTCATATTGCTCATATTTATTTTAAATAAATGTTAAGGATACATGGTTTTACAACTAGTATTGTATCAGATAGAGATGTGAAATTTATGGGGCA
This sequence comes from Thuja plicata, assembly GCA_018584345.1. Taxonomy (NCBI): domain Eukaryota; kingdom Viridiplantae; phylum Streptophyta; class Pinopsida; order Cupressales; family Cupressaceae; genus Thuja; species Thuja plicata. Next base: position 2,676,909 of record MU226831.1, on the reverse strand, counting down.
CTTCTGGAAAACATTATGGAAGAGATTGGGAACGAACTTGGCACATAGCTCTGCATATCATACTCAAATGGATGGAAAAACAAAGATGATTAACAGAGTGCTTGGTAATTTACTAAGGTTCCTAACCAAGGAGTATGGGAAAGGATGGGAATAAGTCATCCCTAAAGAAGAGTTTTCCTATAATGACAGTACAAACATGACTACTGGTAAGAGTCCTTTTGAAGTTGTGTATAGATTACATCCAAGTGGTTTTTTTGAGCTTAGGGACTTAAAAGGTTATGAAGGGACCAATGGAAATGCAGATGAATTTTCTTAGTCAATGAGAGAGGTTCATTAATAGGTGAGAAGGACATTAATGCAGGCTAATCAGAAGCTTAAAGCTAAAGTAGATGAAAAGAGAAGAGACTCACAGTTTAAGGTAGGAGACTTGGTGATAGTTTTTTTGAAAAAATCCAGACTATAGAAAGGCATACCAAGAAACCTTCAGATGAAGAGGATTGGCCCATGTAAGGTGTTGGCTAAGTATGGCTCCAATGCCTACAAAGTAGATTTACCAAAGGAGATGTCCATTTCTCTTATTTTAAATATGAAAGATTTATTAAGTACAAGGGTCTAGAGATGGATGAAAAAGAGTACAGTACAAAGGTGACTAGGGATGTGGGAGAAATCAAAGTCAGTGATCAGATCAAACCTCAAGCTGAGAAGGTCCTAGATTCCAGAGTGAAGAAAAAGACTAGACACAAGATCTACATGAAGCACCTAGTGAAATGGAAGCATCAACCTAAATCAAAGGCTACTTGGATAGCGGAGGGTGATTTCAAGAATCACAGCATCAGAATGATTTTCATCATAGCTTAGGTACTATGACTTTTTTGTTGTAGGGGGAGAATGGTGCACGAGTACCTTAGGGTCTTAGTTTGATCCTATACTATTTTGGATTGTAGGTGGTTCTAGCCAACCACTAGGGAAATAAGGACTAATGATAAAGTCCCATGTATATTGTGGATTTTGTTTTTAAGTAAGATTCCTTAGGTTCATGTCTTTGGTTTTACCTAATAGAGTCTAGGCTCTTTGTTTTCTTAAGACTTAGAAGAGTCAAAGTTGATCAAAATCTGAAAGTGGAGGGACACATATGCTTTTTTTTGAGTGATTTGAGGTCCAATGGATTGATTTAGGTTTGAGTTGAGTAAGGTGGAGTAATTGCAATGCAAAATCACAAAATTTGCAAAAGTTGTTGATGACAACTTTGCAAAGTTGTCATGACAACATTTCCTAGAATCTTGCATTTGGCATTTAATGAATCGAAATTCTAACCTTAGGGTTTGATCACATGGGGATGGACTATATAAGGTTACCAAAACCATAATTGAAGGTTGGGATGATAGATTTTATGAACTAAACTTTGAGAAAGGCAGAATTTGATTGGTTATTGTGTTACAGAACCTTCATCCCCACTCTAATGGATTGAATGGTGATTTATTGTGTTGGATTTTTTAAAGGATTTCATGTAATTAATCTATGTGGTGTTTTTTTAGTAATTTGGCACTTTATTTTACTAGTTTGTAAATTCTTTAGTTTTGATAGTGTTGTTGTCCAATCCAGAGACAGTTATGTAAATATGGCATTTTATTGAATTCCCATGGCTAGATCCTTATGGCCACTTGGAATAAAGAAATGTGCCCTATAAATAGTGTAAATATGTTTTTGTGGTTCAATGTGAGTAGGGGAACTATTTATGCAAGTAATCCCTAGGCAGGCCCAGACCCATCTGACTAGGTGATTGCAGTATTGTAAAGGCACAAAGCATGGTAGAATGGATTGGTTTGTGCCAATATCTAGTTGGAGGATGTAGGGGCATGTGGAAAGGATATTTATTTTCATGGGTAAGTTCAAATTAATTCATTAGTGCACTTAGTGAGACCAAAGAAGTCAGACTCATTTACATGCCCTTGAAACCCTTAAAAATAGGAGCTTGCTAAAATTCCTATATACAGACAGTATGGAGACCTAAGACCTAGGAAATATTGAAGCCTAAGAGGTCATTATGAAGAATCCATAGTTAGTTTAATGGATTGTTAAGTTGGATAGGAAGATAATCCAAGTTTGGTAGTTCTAGGAGGCCTAATTGGGCTAAAAAGGCTATAAGGCCTAGAAAATAGGAAAGAAAAAATTTGGTGGGAAATCTAAGGAAGAACCTATAAAAATGAGTCAATATTGATTGAAGGAGGAGGGGAAATACTGAAACACCTATTTATATTTCCAAGAACACCTTGGAAGCATAGGTACTTGAATTGAGCCTATGGATGCACAATTGAGTAGAGAAGGTTTGAGGAGAGTTTGAAGTTTGTGGAGAGCTTTAGTTGGAGTAGAGGAACCATAGGAGTGTCCTCTAGGTAGGGTAGATAGAAGTAACCTAGTAAGGTCATAGGAAATTCCTTGAGAAGAGAAAGATATCTCTTGTGATTTAGAGCTCCCCATCAAAAACAAACCCAAACTTGCATGCAATCTGATCTATAACTAATTCATCGTACAAATTACTTCCACGTTGGAGAGGCACATAATTATTGGACCTTGACCTCTACTCCAAAAATTGGCTAAGTGTTTACCCTTAGAATTTCTGAAATTTTGGACTTTTGGAGTCCAAAAGGCCGTAAAATGTGATCTTGCCAAATGGATAAGTGTCAATATTCTCTCTTTGCAAAAAATTAATTAGGTCCCAAAACTGAACACTTAGCCATTCTGGGAGGATATCTGGATGAGCCTTTCAAAGTCTTTTCACTATCTGTTGCACCTCTTCAAAGTCTAAGAATTGAATATTATTAAGGAATTGTTCTATATTCTCCCTAAAAGTGATCATTTTTTAGGAAAATAACTTGACTTCGTCTTCATGCTCCAATATTCTCTATATATCATCTTTGAAATAGAATAGTTATTGGAGGTCTTGTTTGGTGTGGACACTAGCCCAAATCCTAGTGAAGTGTGGAACAAAATCTAGTTCACCTAATCCTCATATAACTCTAGGTTGATGCCACAAAATAATTTCTCTATCTCCTCGACCCACACCATCACCCCTTCATGCCTCTTGATGATCATGTTTAGGCATTTCTCATAGAAATTTACAGTTTCATCTATGTCCTTGATCTAGGTCTCAAAATTGTCCAGTTCTGAACCCTCATACTATTTGACCAAAATTTGGTAGTGTTGCTTACTTATTACCTTTATGTCCTTAAGAACCTTCTACCATCTCCTTATTTGAAAATCTATTCCTTTCTCATCACTCATCATGTCCACCAATTTGGTAACCTCCTTGAGGATAACTCTAAAGGGCTTGAGGATGGCTCTAAAGGTTATCTCTCCTAATTATTATAAATGGACCTTCCAATCTGTAGATGCTTGAATAAAAGAATGTGTTACACCTGTCGGTGATTTTAGGGTAGTCCTCTTTTCTAAGAAATCATGTAATGAGGCTTCCTGGTAGTCTAGGTCAATGGGACTTTCTATTTTATTAATTAAGTTACTCAATGCCTCATTATTCTCTATTAAGTGCTTTTATGTTTTCCTCACCCTTGTCCATGAATCTGAGGGAATGTTTCAAACCTAATATTGCTAATGTTTTACTCCCTTCCCTGGTGGGTTTATCTAGGTCCATGTCTTCAAAAGTGTAATCTTCTGGACTTATTTCTGACTCGCTAGTACTTATTATAGGTAATGCAACTTGTGCCTTCCATTGGCCCCTATGATCTTGAGTGACATAGGGCATTGTTTTGGCTAGGATGTGGGATTCACCCTTGTGAAAGCTTTGGCCTAAAACTACAATGTTTGTGCCCTCCTCCTTGGTGTAAACCCTTCTCCTTGGTTGTATCTCCTTGGTGAACCATGTGGGTTTAGTGAAGGAAGAAAATAGCTCATATGGGGCAATATTTAGGACATAGGTTGTATCTTCTGTACTTTGGGCCTCTATTTCTTTCTCTCTTTCTGTGTCCCTCCCCAAAGCTTCCCCTATCTTTGAGTTCTCTTCATTCTCCAATCCTTGTTTTTCGGTCTACTCTTCTTTTTGTTCCCCAATAGTAATATTTGGCTCTTTGGGAGTGTCCTTAAGAGGAGGCGTATATTTTCCCTTGTAGACTCCTTCTCTACTTGGGCCTCTTCCACATCTTTAGATGAGTTTTCCAATATTTATTCTTCTCCTCCTCCTCCTCCTCCTCCTCCTCCTCCTCCTTCTTGCGGAGATGAAATTTCACCTAAGTGATCCTTCAAGTGGATAGGAAGGAATCTCCCTAATGAATATCTTCTTCTTCTATGCATGCACATTCATAACTTCTAACTAATCAAGCTAGAATAAAACTTTCAAAGCTACCAACTAAAGCAAGCCAAAGATAACATGAAATGAACTAGAAATTTAACTCATGATTATAATAGGTCCTTAGCTTGACACCATCCCTAACAATGATGTGAAAAATATAATCATTTTTTAAATAGATGAATAACTCAGTTCAACTCCTCTATGTTGTAAATAATAAGTACTGACAGGGGGTGAATCGATACAAACAGATAGTCGACTAATTCAACCACCAATCTAAATAGCTCCTAAAATAATTTTCCAAACAATAAAGAAATTAACTAATGCAAATACATGAATGAAAGTAATAAGGAGAATACACAAGTTACTCACACATAAAAAATATATTTTCAAGTGGAAACCCTTGTAAGAGGGAAAAACTATGGTGGGGATGACACCCATAATTCAAATACTTGAGTATTTGAGTTTTCCCTTTTGGGAGCTACAAATACTCTTTATGAGGGTTCACCTAGTTAGGAGTGAATAGTACAATATTAGGAGTACAATAAAATCAGCTATGATCTATTTGGCTAGATTATTTTAAATCTCAATGAACAAGTTACCCTATTAAAGGATTTACAAAATTAACTTCTTAAATTTCACCTGGTTATGGGTTTTTTCTTTCTACAACTATTAGGGAGTGACAAGATTAATGATTTGGACATAGCACCGATTTCTTCTAAGATCCTATAATTTTTCTATGCTCTCTAACTTATCTATTCTCTCTCCTCTCTAAGAAAAACATTAACTTGAAATAACAACACCCTAATCACCCAAAACATCTCTTTCAACTTCTATTAACAACAACAACAACAACAACAAATCTTTTCAATATGAGAAGTTCCATGTTATATAAAAAACTTTCACCACCATAAAAATGATCTTCAAATTTATTTCACGTGATAGAACCATGTGTCAAATTGATAATCTCAATGAACGAATCAATTTATCATGACTGCGTTAGGTCAAGATAAGATCTGCAAGTTTCAATCTCCAAGGTAGTTAACACGTTTTGGATTCTCCAATGCAACCCCTTAAATCTATCTTAAATGCTTGCATCAATCTTTAAAATACCAATACATTTGATGTATAACCTAAATTCCACATCATCATATCATTGGAAATGATCGTGCATACTTTACCACTCATGGATATGTGATCTACCAACCAGTTGATCAAGAACATAAGATTTCTACCTATCTTAGTGTCTGTGATACTCAAAACTCTATCACCTATCAACAGAGTGAGTTGTGTTTGGAACAACATTACAATATAAGATGGTTGAAGCTAAATCTATGACCAATACTCATAATTCCCTTTCTAGAATGATCACCATCAAAGTCATGTTTGCAAAGTCTATCGATCTTCTACACTTAACCAATTTTCAGTATTACCTCCTTATCGATTGTATCTTCACTTTATCTATAGTATATTATGATTGTACTCACTTAGTTAACATCAATGAAAACCAAATAAATGACTCCTTATAAATACACAAAAATATTCATCAATCTCCTAACACAATACCAACAATCTCCCCCTTTGGCTTTGATAAAAACATATGCTAATTGCTTACAATAGTGCAATCATAATATCAACTTATAACTCCATATACACATACAATCCATACATGCATATAATTCCCCATACATATACTTAATCATACATATACTCCCCCTTTGTCAACAATGACAAAGGTACCAAAATCTAGAATACATGTATACAAGGTCTTACTTACATCTTGCCAAAGATTAATTTGCAGTCAATATTTTATGAAGTCAAGGATGTTTACCATACCCTCTATAAGTAACCCATAAAAATTATTTTCTCAATAAAACTAGAAGAAAGCTCTTGCATACTCTCTAAAGAGTTCATGTTGGGTAATGCAAGTATCGATTCTCCCTTTTTCACATTCTATTGTATTACCTCTACTATAGGGGATAAGGTTGATTGATGTTTTAGTAGAGTGATCATTCTCTTCTCTTTCACATATTGAATCTTCTTGTCATTGTGTGAAATTTTCTTTACCTAACTACTATAAGGAGGAAATGAACTTCACAATAGATCAAGCTTGTCGCTTAATTTCTCCAAATCGTTATGTGCTTCTACTCTACTTTGTTCTAAATCTTGAACAAAATTGGAATACCTTGATAATTTGACAACCAATTGACCTAACTCAGTCAATTTAATCTTTACTTCCTTTATAAAAATTTACAAATTGATCCCACCTATTGTAATCTTCTCTATCATCTTACCTATCATCTTCTTCTCTAAGTTATCTTCTTTATTCTTCACTACAGCTGACTGCAATTCTAGACCTTGATCAAGAATTGCCTTCACAAGAGTATCCATATGATGAATAGGTGTATCACCTTCATCATATTTAACCTCTACCACTAACTCAGATAGAATGTCTCTAGATCTCCTTAATACTCATGTCTTCTTTTTTTATTTTACCTTGTTTCTTATAGCCCCTATCTTTAATTGTTTTGACAGTTTCATCAGTTCCTTTAGTTTTAGTTTGGATATATCTACTAGTATGATTGGTAATTATTCTTCATCAACTTATTATTCTTCTTCCTCTTCTACATTAGTCATCAGTTTATGTCTCTTACTTGGACTTATAACTTCAAGACTTAATTTCCATGTAATTTAAGGTTCTTCTTCCACCTTTTTTTGAGTCTAATCCGACTTACTTTCTACATCTTTCTCTTCTTACTTCTTATAAATCATCTCCTCTATATGTTCCATAAGGAATGGTGAGGATGAACCCTCTTTTTTTGTTATATGTACAATTTCAATCTCATCACAACTAGTTTGTGATAGACTAATATTTTGTGTTTTGATGTAGTTTACTATGTTAGGAATATCAAGAAAAATATTCCCAATTAACGGATCTATATGAACTTGTTCTTCTTGGGTTTCTACCACCTTTATCTCTATTATATCTCTCCATGTCTCAAGACTTTCATTATGTACACTATGTGTCATAAATTAGAAGTCTAGCTACTTTGATCTTAATTTAGAATTTATGATTTGAGGAGTAATCATTATCTTAGCATCTTCAGCACACAACTTAGGTTGTACTTTGATAATTCCTCTCTCCATGATCTCTCTATCTAACTGTAATGCAACACTCCATCTAGTATCAATTAACTTCATTAGGGATGAAAGAATGGAATCCTAAAGGTGTTTTGCAAAATTTATGAAAATAATATAGAATTACATCTTTTATCTTCTTCTTGTCTTCATTGCTCCCCACACTATATGTTATGCCAAAAATAGAAAGTGTACCATTGTCCACAATAACTTTTGCAATATAATCAATAGAAGGGGAATTATTTATTTCATCACTCTTATTCAGTTCAGATGCATCCCTGAATAATTTTTTCCTTGCTTTATTAGTTCCCTTCTTATTATCCTTCACCTTAGTTGTTTTTCACTTTCTCTTGTAGATTTTCTTGAGAGTAGAAATGTTTTGATTTTTTGACTAGATGGTTCCCTTTCAAAATTAACCTCACTAGTAGCTAGTTATCTCAGTTTCCTCTTAGCTTCAATTATGGTTGCAGTAGTGTGATATGTACCAGTGTCACTATTTCCAAACTTCTGCTCTAGGTTGAATACCATTCTCCTTGACTTCCTTTCAAGGACCGATTTCTTCAATTCCATTTGAATTTTTGAAACTGCTACATCATCAGTTCCAAATCTTGGTGCATGTTTTCCTAATGGTTTTGATAATAACTCATCAACATACCTAGTTACTAAATGAATTTCAACTACATATCCCATAGGAGGAATCCAACATGTCCTAGGTTCCACACCTTGCATAATACATGAATCAGTGTCAAATACAAAAAAAATATCATTCTTGTACTTATCTATAATTATAGTTGGAATCCTTTCTCATCTATGCATTCTAGATTGGAAATCTTTGAAGTAACCCCACATGACAGTATTTAAATTATTCCCTAGTTCCTTTATATTTGCATAGCTACTGGTTTGTCCTTTAACCTGTATCATTTCCTTTACCAGGGAAGAATTTTTGAGCATAAAAGACATATATACCAATAGAGCTCCTTAATTAAATTATTTTATCTTAGCTCTTTATCCTTTCCATGTTTTCCATGAACTGGTTTCTGATCATCTCACATAGATCATATGTTGAATCATCCTTCACAATCTGATAGGCAGCGTGAATAGCACCACCAGGCACACTGTTAACTTGACTAGACTGTTAAAATTTTTAGCCTATTACCATGGATGCAAAACTAACTTCCATGTCTGCAATATGATCTATTATCATTTCTATCTCGTCTAGTTTGTATTTGGTTAGTTCACTAACCAAACGAGCAGCCACCATTCTTAATGCACATTTCAAACCTTGTGCTTAAAATCTTGTAACCCTCTGAATTAATGTCTTCAAAATCTTTTATGGTTTATCTAGCCATATGAGTTGATCATGCAATCTGCTTATCACATAAAAATCTAATCAGAATGAAAATTGGTAGTAATTCCCACAACACAAGTCAAACCTTTTTCCTATAGATGTTTGTGGTAAGCATTTAATATTTCATTGATGCACATACCCTTATATTCTTTCCTGATTGCTTCAACTCCCAATTGTTTGATTCTATAATGGATATAAGACCAAACATATTCAATCAACATCACACCATGATGGATAGTGGATAGGTCACTAGACATATCAATCTTAGCAACTTTTCTTTGATACAGTTTGAATACGTGTCAAGGTTCCTCAAACATGTTCACCAAAACAAGTGTATCAATGTTCTCTACCATTATGACCACTAACCACAAACTGAAATGATATCTTGTAATACATAGATTAGAGTTTCATGAAAACTCAATATGAAATAACTATAGATTGCAATAAAAAAGTATCCTTTTGCACACAATAGCTTGAGATAGCTCTCAAATTCTCAACTCAAAGTAAAAAATTGTGAAATAGACATTGCATACATAAACTATAGGAATAATGTTATATCACCAGTTAACATGTATCCACTGGTTGGTACTCAACCAATCAGTAATAACTTATATCAAATAGATATTTGACCTTGAAATATAAAATGCATTCCACACATAATATCAAAAACAAAATCATAGAGACTTGCACCATAATGAGCATATAGATCATTACCACTCTTAAGTATAGGGGATTGGTAATGTATTTGTCTGTAAGTTCTTGCCCCAGTAAGTAATATGCATATTTTACTGATGGACCCTCCACACTTTCTGAACTTATGGAGTTCTCAGTCAACTCAAAGGAATTTAGTTCACCTTTCATTACCCATGTCTTCTTCATATCACTTCTAACTTCATTAACATTAGCAACCTACTTTCCTTTTCCATCTTTTAAATGATGAAGAGATTGGTTCCTAAACCTAAAATATCTAGCCAGATGACTTATCTTATGATAGACAAAACATATCATACCACTTGACTTCCAAGCACCAGCATTACCTCTCATGGTTCTCATTCTAAAATTTATTTCTAGGTTTTGATAGTTATCACATAGAGAGAATGTAGTGTTGAATTGTCTTTCCCTTCTACAAGTATTCACCAATGTGACATGGGACTTAGGTCCATTTACTCTTTCCCTATAATTTTTAGATTTGTGTCCATATTTGTTTCATGAAAAACAGTAACCATTCAAAGAGTAGGGTCTAGTCAGCAGTATGTTCCAACACATATTTTAAGCATGACCAAGCTTTCCATAGTTATAGAAAGTAGGTTTGCTAGGTTTCTTACCTGATTTGATTGGATCTACCTTCTAATCTTTATGTGCCTCCTTATGTTAAGCTTTGGAGGAATCTCCAATTTCAAGTGTCCCTTCTCCTGAATAACTTAGACCGGTTTTACCTCTATGTTTTCTTTGACTCTTCAGTTGTTCATCAAGATTTTATGTGATTTCACTGTATTTCTTCACCTTTTCATTTGCTTCTTCTTTCAGTTTCCATTTATTTCCATAATGAATCATTCATCTCCTTAAGTCTTTCATTGATATTTAATTTACATGTAGATTATTTGTAGAAGTAACCTGCATTTGATTCTAATATAGGGTAAAATCATGTCTTAGTTTGAGAACCTCTTCACCTTTTCCTTTTAGGGAATCATCAGTAATTTTCTTGGCAGCTTTTGCAGTCCTTTTTCCTTCCAGATCTTCATACATATTGACACACACACACACACACACACACACACACACACACACACACACACACACACACACACACACACACACACAGTAAAATGTATATAAGAACAAATAAAGATTAGTAATAATAACCAAAATTTTATAATCCTATAAAATTATTAATGACATAAGAATAATTGACCTAATTGCAAGAGAGTGTAATAAATGGTGTATTATAATAAAATGTGAATCAATATAAAATTGAAAACTATAAACAATTAATAATATAAAATATAAAAAGTGATTAAATAAATATAATAGAAAAAACTACATGAATTATTAGTTGATATTATCTTTTAATTATTGATATCTTATTTAGCATAATGTATAGATTATACTAATTATTGACCCATTTGGAGCCTCTAAAGCCTTCAAAACTGAGTTCAAAGTTTATGTACCCTACTGCCAATACCAAAAATATCCAACATCTAGAAAAATAGACTTGATCTGGTAATGAAACTTTACTTGCAGACCATTACAATCAAATTGAATCTCCATGAGAGAAAATAGAATATTCTAAAATCAAACGGAAAACTTACTAAAAATAGTCACTTTCCAAAAATAGTAACTCTACAAAAAATGGCCCTATTGATAAGAAACCAAAAAATATTTTTGGGAGATGCAAAATTGCTCTTACATCCAGGATGCTCCCGCATCAGACACCTGGGGTAGTTTGAGAAGTGACCCTCTCACATCTCAGGTGGTTAAAGGAAAACCAAGATGGTTAACCTCCTCACTTGATAGCCATGATGAAACTTCTATAGGTCATCCTTTCCATTTCACCAAATATTCTTCATATGTCTTGTTCCTTCTGCTTCTGCCAACACGACTATCCAAATTTTCTTCAATCTCCTCTATAGTTGAAGGGTGGTCCAACAAAAGTGTGTCCCACTTTTTTGAACATCTAGGTTTTTGCTAAAATTACAAATTTTTTAGAAAATATGATGATTGAAGCCTTGAGAGCTCCCATTTTAAGGAGTAAATTGAAAATGGTTGGATAAAAGTCTCTTGGATCAAAATCCCTTTGGTATAATCTATCTACTCCTCACTCACACCTATAATCAAGTCTTCTTTGCACCCGTCAAAATGGTGACAAAAAATCACTTTGACATTTATTTTTTACGGGATCAAATAAATTCATTTGACAAACCCAAATGAATGATGATATTACTTAGAGAAATCTTTCCAATGATTATGATTTTTTATATATATTGAGTTTATTAAGACTTTTCTTTTTAAGTATTACTAAACATAGGTTGTCTGACCATTTAGCGACTTCTCTATTCGACGCTCCTGGAAAAATAATAAATCAGGGAAAAAAATTATAAAAAATATCTAGAAAATAGGTATTTATGTTACCTTTATATGAAAAAAATAATAAATGAATTTTGATGTATAGAGATAGAGTTAGAGTGATCCAAGTGAGCCTATGTCCAAATTATAGTTAATGTCACTTCATAACTCAATAAACTATAAAATATTCAACCAAATTAAATGAAACCAAATGCACTCTCTAGATATTTTTCCTAGAAGCCTAAATTCAAAATTATTACGTTATCATTAGTTTTATAAAAAAATTATGCTTATCAAAGTGAGTGTCACTCCTGAAAATGCTGATTTTTCACACAAACAATTTTTGAAGGAGAAGGAAAAATGGATACAAATAAATTTAAATATTTTTTTAAAAAATATATTTATAAAATAGAAGAAAAATGATAAAAGCCAGTAGTTTACATTGTCTTAAAATTATTAATGGTTTTACGATAATAGGTGTCTGAAAGCAATAAAAAATTAGAATGTTCATTTTAGTGTCAAATTTGGCCAAAAATTGGGACACAATTTTGTGGGATCACCCTGAAATAGTTGCTAGAATATTCCACTGTGCTTGTATGATCTGATCCTCAACACCTCCCTCGAGATATTGTGTCAAATCTGAAATGTTAAACACTGGTGAAATATTGAGTTCACTGGGAAACTCTACTTCATAAGCATTTCTTGAATCATGCTTCTTTAGTAATTTGCATGGTCCAAATTTCTTCATCTTCAACTTATTATATGTTCCTACTAGAAATATATCCTTTCTTGTATGAACCATGACTTCATCTCCCACCTAGAATTCCTTATGCCTCCTTTTCTTGTCTTCTTTAGCCTTGTACTGTGTATTCATTTTATTAATATGCTTCCTCACCTCCTCATGCAAATTTCTTAAGTGTTCTGCAAAGTCTTCATCTTTAGCACTACTTATCTCTCCTTTGTCCAACTTTCTTAATTCAGATGCATTTCTAGGACTACTTCCATATACTATCTGGAATGGTAATTTACCAGTGCTCCTATTGATAGAATTATTATATGACAATTCTTCTTGTGGTAAACCAAATCCCATCCCTTTGGTTTATTTCCAACCAAGCATCTCAACAGGTTTCCCAAACTCCTATTCATAACTTCTGTCTATCCATTAGCCTGTGGATGGTGTGCTGAGCTGAACTTCAAATCTTTCTTCAACTTTTTCCACAAGGTTCTCCAAAATTACACAACAAACTTGGTGTCCTAATATGAAACTATTCTCTTTGGTAATCCATGTAGTTTTACCACCTCCCTAAAAAACAATTTTTCTACATGAACACCATCATTAGTCAACTTGAAAGGAATGAAATATGCCATTTTCAAAAACCTGTCCACCACTACAAAGATGGAGTCATGCCCTCTCTGAGTTATCGGTAGGCCAAGAACAAAATCCATACTAATATCCTCCCATGGCTTCTCTGGTACAGGTAATGGTTGATACAACCTTGTATTCTTCTTCACTCCTTTTTTCATCTGGCATACCCTGCAGTCTTGCACAAATTTCTTAGAATCTTGCTACAACTATGTCCAATAATAATTCTCACTAACCATAGAAATGGTTTTATCTCACCCCAAATATCTACCCAATCCTCGAATATGCTTTTCTCTGATTAGACTCTCCCTCATGGAACTCTTTGGAAAGTACAACTGACTACCTCTAAACAACATATCATCTCGGATTATGAAATCCAACCATTTGGTTCTATCTAGAGTGACAGGTTCTCTACAATCTTTCCAAGCTTCACCAAAATATGGATCTTCAGGATACAAACTCTTGAGTTCCTTGAACCCAACAGCCTGAATCTGCATCTCTGTCAGAAAAATCATTCTTCTGCTAAGGGCATCTACAACCCTATTAAACTTCTCACTCCTGTGTTTCAAAAAAAAAATGTAACTCTGCAAAAACTCAACCCATTTCAAATGCCTTTGATTCAACTTTCCCTAACTATTCAAATATTGCAAAGCTTGATGATCAATAAATAAAACAAACTCTTTTGGAAAAAGATAATGTCTCCACTTCCTCAATGCCTGAACTATAGCATAGAACTCCAGATCATAAATAAAATATTTTCTCTTGGCACCATTCAACTTCTCACTAAACTAAGCAATGGGTTTACCTTCCTAACTCAAAACTACTCCAATAGTATTACCACTAGAATCATAGTCTACTTGAAACACCTTTGTCAAAATATAGAAGTGCTAAAATAGGTTGTTCTGTAACTTTTCTTTTCAACAATTTAAAACTCTTATCTGCCCCTACAATCCACTTAAACTCTTTCCTACCCGCTCTCATTGTTTCAGTCAATGGTCCATAGATACTACTCAAAATGTGAATAAAATTTATTTAAAAGCTAGCCTAACCATGAAAATATCTTACCTTAGTAGCACTCCTTGGGGTAGGCCATTCGAGGATAGCATGCACCTTCTCTCGATCCATTTTTAGACCTTCTACTGAGACTACAAATCCTAGATACACTAATTCCTTCTTCACAAAAGTGCACTTCTTCAAATTAATCAACAACTTCTCTTCCCTTAACCTCTCAAACATCTTATGAATATGCATCATATGTTCTTCCAATTTCTTACTTAAAATCAAAATATCATCCAGGTAAGAAATAACAAACTTACCTGGAAATTCTTTTAGTACTTCATTCATGAGCCACATGAATGTGCTTGGTGCATTGGTTAGCCCAAAAGGCATGACTAACCACTCATACAAGCCCTCCTTTTCCTTGAAGGCTGTCTTCCATTCATCTCCTTCTCTGATCTGGATTTGGTGATATCCACTCTTTAGATCTATCTTTTTTAAATACTCAGCTCCACTCAATCAATCCATAATCTCATTTATTCTTGTCAAGGGAAATCTGGATTTGATAGTGATTTTATTGATAGCTTGAGAATCTGTACACATCCTCTATTCTCCATTTTTCTTTGGTGCTAATACCGCTAGTGCCATACATGGACTCAAGCTCTCTCAGATCAATCCCTTCTGCAATAACTCATGCACTTGTTTGTTCATTTCCTCACTCTCTGCTAAAGTCATCCTATGGGCTGCCTTATTTGGAAAAATGGCCCCTGGGATCAAGTCCATCTGGTGAATGATCTTTCTCACTAGTGGTAATCCATGAGGTACATTATCAGAAACAATATCCTAAAACTCCTCCAACAAGTTTGCAACTTCTGAAGGTACATCTTCTACTTCTTCGTTAGCCACTTTTGGAATTAGGGAAAAATACATATGCTCATGTCTCATACCTTCTAAGAAATTTCTTCCATTAACTAAACATATTATGGAATTACTACATACCTTTTCTCATTTTTCCTTCAATGGCTTCAGCTTGTGTCAAACTCTATCCTTTGTAAAATAATAAGTATTAGCATGACCACCAAGTATGACATGCCTATCAAACTGCCAAGGACTTCTCAGCAACAAATGATGTGCATCCATAGGGATGATATCGCAAAGTACCTCATATCCATAACCTCCAATCTTGAACTTCACTAAGCTTTGCTCATTGACCAGGACTTTGTGGTCATTCTACACCTAGGAAATTATGTATGGACGCGGGTGTTTTTCCCTCTTCAGCTTCAAATTTGTGACCATTTCTTCTGATACCAGATTATCAATGCTTCCACAATCAATAATCACATCACAACACTTATCCTTGCACTTGCATCTAGGGCGAAATAGGCTTTTCCTCTGATCTAAGATATTTTCTTTATTTATCAGGATCCTCCTGACAACTAGGGTTTCTACTCTCTTAACATAATTAGAGTGTTCTGACTGAGCTTCTTCATTTGCATGCACAACTCATGCATGACCTTCATTCCTCCTATCTGTCCTTCCTTGACACTGTGGCCAATCATAGGCTCATTTTCCTTCTTCTCTGAAATGGAAACGTGTCCCACAAAAACCATCTCTGCCTTGTCCTTTCCCTCTTCCCCTTCCTCTCTGATGCCTATTATTTTTATCATAATAATGATTGAAATTATTTCCCCTCTGATTCTGACTGCTACTTGACTCATCATTCCTTTTCTGATATTCATTTTGGCCTCCGTAAGACTGTTCGCTGGATCTTCCACCATGACCTCTTCCATCTTTATTTTTTCAAACTTCTCTTCCACTCTTAGGGAAAACTAGTATGCCTCTTCAATGCTGGTCATTATAATCAAACTCAACTCATCTTTAAGACTTGGCCGCGATCCATAAAGATAAGAAACAAATTTTTCCTTCTTAGGTTCTGCATGACCTGTTCTAATGAGCACTCAGTAGAACTCTTATGCATACTTCTACACAGATTTTTCCACTTCCTTCAATGCTTACATTTTTTTCAGTAGATCTAGCTCATAATCAATAGGATTAAATTGACTCTTCAACTTCTCCACCATTCGGTCCCATCTTGTGATTTTATCCTTTGTTCTTCTATTCCTCTCCAACTAAATCTCCTGCCACCAAATTTTTGCATGGCCCTTCAATTTGGCCTTCTTAAATTTGACCCAATCTGAGTCCTTGACATCTTCAAACTCAAAATATTCTTCTAGATCATTGATCCAGTTGATCAGCTCCTCTGGGTTAAGATTTCCCAAAAACATGGGAACTTCAATCTTAGGTTTCTTTCCAATCTTGTAAATAAATTTGAAAAGCCTATCATGTTTAGGATCTCTAGGTGCTTCTATTGCATCCTGGTCACCTTGTCCTTCTTTGGATTCCTCATCACTTTCATCTCTAACCGCAATATTCATTCCTCTACGCAAATCCTCTTGCAACGCTTGCACTTTCATTAGGAGGACTCTAAAGCCCTCTTCTGTGACACCTCCAGCTCTTCCACCACAATTCCTTCATGGAGGTATTTTTGTCTCTTATCATGCAAACCCACAGTCACAATCCTGGTGCAAACTACCTCATAGTCAATGATCTATCTACACACTCAGGAAATCTCACTCTGATACCACTTGATGAAGGGTTATCCCCTTATTAACACAAAAAGATAATAAAATCAAGAATAACAAGATTTGGAAAGACAAGAAATGGCTTTCTATTATCCACGATGAAAATAAATTACAATATTCTAAAATATAACATGCGCCTTCAGAAATGAAACATGCACAACCACATGGGAATTTTATTACAATAAAATGCAAGCCAGAGCCACCAGTTGCATAACCCAAAACTACCCTAGAAAACCCTACAGACCTTGAATATATAGGCAATTTTAAATGCCCAAGAAGATTCTAGAAATTAAACCCTAAATTTTGAGGCCGACCATCCCTAAGATATTATAATTTTTTTTTATTACATAAGAATAGGCCCAAACAACTTCGGAACCCAAAAAGAAATTTTGAAGAAACTTGAACATTTTCAAATTTAGGTATCACAACTTATGGAGACCATAACCATCAACTTTTAACTCGATGGGCTATCATAACCCCATTTTGGAAATTCCACAAATTTCTCTACGATTCCTATCTTGAGCAAGCCTAGTAAGCCAAAATTTTCACCCTATTAGGAGCCTCTAAAGCCTTCAAAATAAAGTTTGAACTTTCTGTACCCTGCTGCCAATACTAAAAATATCCAATATCTACAAAACTAGACTTGATCTGGTAATGAAAATTTACTTGGAGGTTGATACAATCAAAGTGAATCTCCAGGGAAGAAAATAGAAATTCTAAGCTCAAATGGAAGACTTACTAAAAATAGTAACTTTCCAGAAATAGTAACTCTGCACAAAATAGCCCTTATTGAAAAGAAACCAAAAAATATTTTTGTGTGATGCAAGATTGCTCTTACACCCAGGATGTTCCTCCATCATTAAATATATTATTTTGGTTTTATTTTTATTTTAACCATTGTAATGTATAATTCATATATCATTTAATTTATTTTTAAAATTGAAATTATTTTTATATTTATAATTTAGAATATATTTATGAGATACTATATTTTATATATTATTACTATAAACATTCAATTTTCATTGAAAAATGAAATTACAATATATTTTTCCACAATATTATAATACATAACTATTATATATTCTAAGAATTTTATTTTTAAAATGTCTGATATTTCTTCCATTGTTGCTTCCTTCCTGCAGATAGATTTGATTTCTCCCGCTCGTGTGCCTGGACTGGGTGTTGTTCCGGTGGTGTTCAGTGGGGGTTCTTTGTCCTTTCCTACAAAACCTAGTGGACCTGTTGTTTCTTATGCAGATGTGGCATCTTTTGAATCATATATTCATGGCGCTAAGTCTTCACCTACTCTTAAAGGGAGAGGGAGCCTTTGGTCTTGATCTCTTGTTGTGGCGCCTGTCTCTATAAGAGACCCCATTGTGGTAAATTGGAAACCTAATATAGTTGATGCAATAATTTCAAATGTGGAGCATTTTTACTCTAATGTTACCATCTTAAGATTTAGGGGCGATTGACCCTCTCTATCCAACTTTCATGCTTGGATTTCCAAACATTGGGAACCTATTTTATCTGAAATTGTTAAGATATACCCTGTGGAAAAGGGGCTTTTTTATAGCAAAGTTTGGAAATACTACAAATAGACTAATTATTCTATGTTATTGGTGATTCACTTGGGACAATGACAGCTTCCCCCTTATGGACAAACCCTAGCATAAGGAGTTCTCTTGCCAAGTCTTTTAAAAAGACACCCATATGGGTGAGACTCCCGCATCTTCCCCTTCATCTTTGGCTGGATTCTATTTTGGAATCTATGGGGGAGGCCATAGGGGATTTCCAAATGGTTGATTTGGGATCCTCTAATTTTCTTCATCTAACATATGCTCGTATTCTTGTGGAAGAAGATGCTTCTAAGGGTCTCCCTAAGAATATTACTCTGGCTTCTTCCTTGGGCTCCTAGACCTAGACTCTTGATTATGAGGAAATTTTGTTTAGATGCAGGATATGCCACAGGACTAGCCAGGTTGCTGCTCAATGTTTATCTAAAAGGGTTAAAATGAATAAATCACATTCGCGGTGGTTGGGGGATTCTTCTCATCATCATACGGTTCATAAGGTGTCTAAGGATGGGGGTTTGGATGGCTCCTCCTCTCAGGTTGATCAAGATAATGATGAAGCTATTGATGCTACTCTAGATGTTGCCTTGGTTCATCATGGTGATGTTGTCCTTTCGGGTGATGTTTTTGTTGATATAGACTGAATTTTTGTTGTTGTTGTCTCTGGATCAAATGTCTTGTTTGTTGGTGTTATAGATTCTGATGTCCTTGTGTCTCCAAGTGGGATTTTGGGGTGTGGTGATGACGTTGTCCCTATCCCAGTAGTGCATGATGGTGTGGAAAACCTTGTTGGCTCCTCAGCTAACTATCTGGCTTGGCAGAGCACTACAGAAAAAGGTGGGGGATGGATGGATAACAGTTAAAGAAAAGAAATCAAAGCCGTCCATGCCTTCTTTTGATATGCATTTACGTTCACTTAAGGGTAGGCCTAAATGTAAATATTGATCGCCCTTTGTTGTGGTTCAAAACCTACTCAGAGTTCTAGGGCCCCTTCAAAACCTATTTATGCAGCCCTGTGGTGGCTTGTCTCCTTTGTTGGTTCTGTCCTTTTAGTCTAGGTTTTCTTTCTGATCTTTCACTTTGTTTCGGGTATCAGGCACCCTGTAAAACCAATTTTACTTAATCAAAAACTATATATTCTAAAACATTTACTATTTGATATTTTTAATATATATATATATGCTATAATAATTATTATAATTTAAAATATATAATATATATATGTAATATAAAAATACTATATCATATCTCAATTCTTTCCTACCAGTTCCAATGGAGCTTTGAAAAAAAATAAAAAATAAAATATTATACATACACACACATGTGTGTGTGTGTGTCTATGTGTATATATATCTATATATATATATATATACATATATATATGTATATATATATACATATATATATATATGTATATATATATATCTACATATACATATACATATATACATATACATATACATACATATATATGTGTGTGTGTGTGTGTGTGTGTGTGTGTAAGGCTAATATGAGACTAATATTAGAGCTTTTGAAGCCTTCAAGAGTGCGTTATCATATGTTGAGTATATAAATATTCTAGGATTTGAGACTGCACATCAAGTTTGGAAAAATTAAGAAACATTATATGAAGGAGACAAGTATGTGAAGAAAGAGAAACTACAAAGCATAAGAGGAAGATATGCAACAATGAGGATGAGCGAAGATGATTAACATTACTATGTATGTGAGTAAAATCACCAACCTTGTCTGTGGAATCATATGCGTTGGTAGAAAATTATAGGAAAATGAGATTGTTTCTAAAATTTTGAGATCCTTGCCTCCTTACAATCATAAATTTGATGCTATTAAAGAAATCAGAGCGGTTTCTATTGTGACAAGAAATACATTCCACTTGGTAAGTTATCTACTTTTGAAATGAGTTAATTTGAAGATAAATTTCCTAAATTTGAAATTGTATTTAAAGCTACTATTTCAAAGGATAAAAAAATACAAGAACCTGGTGAAAGTTCATGTGTAATCTTGGTATATATGTTAAGGAATGGGAAAAAATAAGAAAAAAGCAAAGAGAGATTGAAGATCTTAAAGACCTATTTGAAAAGAAGTTACCTAAGGGATCATGTAAGTATGAAGGAAAGTGTCCTTCAGAGTGTTTTGCACGTAATAAGATTGGTCACATTTCTTCTATATGGCCTAAAAAAGATCCTAAGGATAAGCATAAGAAGTTCATACATAAATTTCATAAGAAATGCTACTATGTTGCTGATGAAGGAACTATTGATGATGAATCTGAGATGAGTGAAGAGAAAGCCCTGGTCTCTCATATGGATAAGAGAGATGATTGGGTTGTTGACAATGGGTGTTCAAATCACATGATCAAAGACAAAAGGAAATTTGTGAAACTTGAAGATTATGATGGTGGTGTTATTAGATTTGGTATCAATGCTCCATGTTTGATCAAAGGAAGAGGTTGACTTACACTTTCTTGGAAGAATAATACTAATGATGTTTTGTATGTTGAAGGTTTAAAGCATATATTTTGAGTGTTGGATAGTTAGTTGACAAGGGATATCACTAGCAATTCAAGAATGGAATGTGTAAACTCATTGGAAGCATTGGAATTGAGATTGCATCCGGTACAAAGACTAGAAGTAATGTATTTCATTTGAACAATTCAGAGAATAGATGTTTGATTGCAAAGGTTGATGAAAGTTGGTTGTGGCATAAAATATTTTGTAATGTAAAATTTGATAACATTGTGAGATTAGCATTACAATTTTAGTAATAAATTTACCTATATTTTTGAAGTCTGATAATGTGATGTGTAAGGAATGTCTATTGGGAAAGCTAGCTAAATCTACTTTCAAAAGTAAGACCTTTTCTCCAAGTGGATTGGAAGACTTGGTACATACTGATTTATGTGGACCTACTAAGACTAGAAGTTACTATGGAGAAAGATTCTTTATTTTGTTTTTTTATGATTATTCCAAGATGACGTGGGTTACATATTTTAAAGAAACATCTAAAACATTTGACAAATTCAAGATCTTTAGATCTATGGTTGAAACTCAGACAAGTATGAAGATTAAATGTTTGAGATCTAACAGAGGTTCTGATTAAGTAAAAATAGGTTTTACAAGGACCTGAAACCTTTACAAAGTAATAAAGTTCAATAGGTTTTATAAGGACCTGAAACCTAAAGAGTTCAAAACAGATGTTCAACAAAGAGAAAATACAACTTTGCTAGAGCACCCAAAAAGGAAAGGAAATAGAATAATAAGCAACTGAACCAAAAAATCTCCCACAGATACAACAATAAAAATAGGGACAACAAAAAACCCCAAAGGGACAGAAAAAAGGACAGCTACATTCCCTGCACATGTTCCTCTGCTTCGATGATCATGATCTACATGTTGCTGATTGAACTCTTGAGCTCCACATTGTCTTTGTCCTCCTTGGGACTATTTTTCTTTGTGCTAGCTCTGGTGTGCGATCCCAGGTTGATACCCTATTTGATCTCTCTACTCTCCTTCTCCTTGTTATCCCTATCCATTTTGTCCATCAAAATCTATGCATGGCCATAGTAAGCTTTGAGACTAACTAGACATTGTTCCCTGATTTTTTTAACCATAGCCTCTAACCTCTCCACCTTAGTAGTCAGATTCGTGATGTGCTCAACATTACTATCTTTCTCAGCCCTGTCTTGGATATCTTTTATTTTTCTCTCCATTGTCCCCACTTTATAAACAAATTCCACCCAGGCTTTAGAATTCCCTACCACTTCTTTCATTTCATTTAGACAAACAACCACCGGTTTTTCCTCAATTCCCATACTATTAAGAATATTTACCTCGGCCTTTATAATATCAACTTGTTTTTTTAGATTATTCTAATCTTCAATCAAATTTCTTACTAGACCAGTGAAACCCACAATGCAATCTTTGTTGTCCGCAGAAAATTGATGCTCCCCTATGTCCACATTGTCATGGAAATCACAATCCTTTCGCCCAGAATCTTCATTAGTTCTAGTATTCTTGTCATCTTTCATGTTTCCTTCTTCCTCCTTATTTTCTTCAATTTTCTCCATGAGACTGGTGTCTTCAATGACCTCATCTTTTCTCTCCTCCCTATTTTCCCCCTTTTCCTTATCCTCCCGGTTCTCCTCGGTATTATCCTTTAAATCTTCCTTATCCGAGGTAAGATTAATTCTCCTCTTGCTGGAATGGCTACTCTTACAGGTAATTTTAAATTTTTCCTTACCCTCCCAATGTTTTCTTTTTTTATCCTCATTTTTCACCTCCTCAATTTTAGTCTCTGTTTCTGACTCCTCATTCTGAATCTTCTTCTTTGTTGTCCTTTTACCCTTTTTCTTTTTGCTTCCCTCCCTAATCTCCTCATCACTATCCTTCTCTATTTCTAACCCTTCAAAGTAGGGTTTCTTCTGGTTTTTTGAAACACCCTTTCTATTAGATTTAGGGGTTTTAAACCCTTTGGACTCCTCTTCAATTTTTATTTCTTCCCCATACATGCTATCATCTTCAATATCTTTAGTCTCTTCTTCATCCTTCAAGATATTCTTTACCAAAGACCTTTCCACTTTCTTAGTTTTCAGCACCTCATATATGAGTAGCATGAGCCCTTGGTAGGATGCATGATCCCCCTTTGGATCTTTCTGTAAACTAGAAATGGTAGCATCTAATGAACTGAGCAGATAGTAAGGTAAAATGACTTTAACCTTGTGCCTAAAATGGTTTAGTAACATGAAATGGTGCCCATAAGCCCTAGTAAACCTACCATCAAGAGTGACATAGTTGATGATCACATATAGGACATACCTCCAAGGTCTGGAAATGCCCTTCGGATTATGGTAGGAAGAATCAATCTTGACCAGTCTGTTCTTTTCCTTCTCATCTTCCAGGAAAGTCTCCCAATCTTTATCCGAGATTAGTCTATCTTGATAAAACTTAGTTCCGTCCATACCCATTCCTATAGCTTCAGCAATGATCTCCTCCGTTATAGATCTAACAAAGGTTTAGAGTTTACATCTAGAGAATGTGATGCATAGTGTGAAGAGCATAGAATAAAGAGACATAAGTAATCTCTAAGGACCCCATAGTAGAATGGATATGTAGAGAGAAGGAATAGATGAATTCTTGACACTGCAAGGACTATGTGTAGTGCCCACCCATAATTTACTTTTCAATATTGATGCCATAATATTTTGGTTATTTTCATGGTGATTATGTATATGTTAGGATGATTTTATTGACTCGATACTTGCATGTGTATGGTTGAAATATATGTTTTATATTGTTGTGTGGTGTGTTTGTCTTACATTTCTGTATGGTGTGTTTGATGTGGTAGAGGACGAAGATGTAGTTACTTGCATTGCGAGATCCACACGATCAACTGATCCCTATCATTATCTATTCTATATATTTTTTACATGATCAGATTTGCAATGTAGGTTCGTAGTTACTTGCGCCCTATCATATTATCTTAGTGGTAAGAGAGGGGAGATAACATTTAGGCCTAAATCCTAGCATAAGCTATCATTGGTCCTGAAATAGTGGAGAAGTATATGGTTGACTACCTTCTCTGAATTCATTGAGGTGATGTGAATTTGTGAACCCTTGTTTGAGAATGCTTATGTTGTTGCATCTTTTCAACATTTTGATTTGGTCAGATTTCAGTATGCATGCATGAAGGTCAATGTGGTATTTTGTCGTGATATAAGTAAAAGAGTAATGAAAGGTTAATTATAAAGTTTAAATAATTGAACCTTCTAAGAATAATAAAATATTAAATATATAGATGCTTAATTAATAGAGATTAATTAAATACTTGTATTTATTAAAAGGGATTTAATTAAAAGTCTAAAGATAAAGTTTGAATATTTAAGTAAATATTATGTCTAAATGGAAATTAAAAGACATATTTAATATAAAAAAATTATTAATATGCTACAAATATTATTCCTAATGAAAAATAATAATATGCAATTTAATTGTATTTAAATAATAATAATTAAAAATTGAGTTTTAATTCTAATAAAATTTTGATTTTTGTGGTGAATTAATTTTTTAATTACAAAAAACAAAAACTAAAAAAGAAAGAAAACTAAAAAAAGAAAAGAAAAGAAAAAAGGGATATATATATATATATATATATATATATATATATATATATATATGGNAAAAAAAAAAAGAGATATATATATATATATATATATATATATATATATATATATATATGGGAAAAGAAAATAAATAAATAATATTTATTTATTTAATATTAAAAGAATAAAGAGAAAGGAAATTGTGCATTTCTTTCTTTTAAAAATAAATAAATAAGTAAATTGATTTTATTTAAAAAAAAAAGTAAGAAGAAAAATACAAACAATTGTTTTTATCTTATTTTTGAAGGTTAAATTTTTTGGGAAGTTGTCCTCGAAACCGTAGTTAAATAGTTTTTTTTTATGACAGGATTTTGGTCATTTTTTAAAAAAGAGAGGACAAAGAGTTTTCAGAACACAAGTTTTAGGAGACAAGTTACAGGTTTTGCACGAAGATGTTCAAGTTAAAGATATTTTTTTTAAATCTTGAGAGTGAAATCTTCTTCTTCTTCTTCTTCTTCTTCTTCTTCTTCTTCTTCTTCTTCCTCTTCGCAAGTCTACCTACCATTCTCAAGTTAGGAATTTCTAAGTCTTTTTGCAATTTCTATTGAAAAGATTGTTTTCTCCATGCTTTCTTTATTGTCATTTGATTTTGAGTTAAGGTTATTTTTATTTCTAAAAAATTATACATATTATTAGGGTGTTCTTGTTAGTTATGTTTATGACATGTATGGTATTTTGTGAGTATTTGTATGGAATCACTATGAGATAATGATTTAAAAAGGATACATTTGTGTTGTATATCCATTAAGGTTTTACCAAATTATAATATTTAGTTGCATAAATTTCAACAGTATGGAGAAATTCTTTATTATGAACTATGTGTATTGGAGATACCTGTATGTAGGGATATCGGTTTGAAAACCTATGTTTTTGGATTAGCATTGTGAAGAGTTAGGGTACAGAGTAATTTTCATTTTGGATGTCACGTTAAAGATATAAAGACACTTTAAGATACCAATTTTAGTTATATTTAACATAAATCAAAATCAAATAGGGTTCCTTTGTACAAAAATGGTCAAATATCTGCTGTTATAGTGAAATTAGGCCTACTTGAGCTTGATTTTTCAATCGGAGTCTGATGAACATTCATCCATAACTTTTTCTAATTACATAATTAGGAAAATTTCTTTGGTGATATTTTAGCTGATATTGTTAGGAATATTTTTAGTGCATTTTATGGTGATCCAACGGTACAAAAAAAAGTTATGGTTTTTTTACCAAACTAGTAACCTTCATTCCTGAATAGGGCTGTTAGAGAGATTTAATTTTTACACCATTTAAATTACCTTATCTTTCAGAATGGAAACAATGAAAAATAAGTGAAACTAAATTATCTTTTCATCGATATAAGTTGTAGATCTATAACATTTCATGTGAGAATATACCATTCAAAACACTGACTGATGTGCATAGAGGAAATACACAAAAAATCACTGTTATAAAGTTAAAATTGCTAATAAGTCTTATTAATTAAAAAAATAAACAATTTGAAAATTATTAAATAATTAATATGACCGATCTAATCAATTTATAATTTAATTTTAAAGGTCGTAGAGATTCACTAAAACACCATATATGTTCCATGTGTGTACTTTATGTTATTAACTAAGTCATTTATGAATTAAGATTATTTTAATAAATATAATGATTAAATCGATCAGATTTCCACAATCCATAAGAATTTTCAGCTTGATTTCTAGATTTTGATTGCATGTAATTTTTAGCATCAATGTTTCAGATCACACTCCGTGATCCATCATCGGGATAAGAGCAAAGAGCATGAAGGAATGTAAAAATAAGATGCACACCAGGCCTCACATAGAAGATAAAAGAGAAGAGAAGGGGGAGGGTTGGTGAGAGAAAGGGGCTTGCAAAATGAGGGGGCGGCCTAGGGAAGAGCCTAAGAGCAAAGTAGAATCAAATAATAACAAAAAGAAAGAAAAGTAAAAAGAA
>MU226831.1:2639020-2649317 GCA_018584345.1 Thuja plicata | reverse complement strand
CTCTCACCAACCCCCCCCCTTCTCTTCTCTTTTATCTTCTAAGTGAGGCCTGGTCTGCATCTTATTTTTACATTCCTTCATGCTCTTTGCTCTTATCCTGATGATGGATCACAGAGTGTGATCCGAAACATTGATGTTAAAAATTACACACAATCAAAATCTAGAAATCAAGCTGAAAAATATAATGATGTTATATGAATGGAGTTAAATAATATGTCAAATGCAATAATGTCTTCTCTCATGTGATCTTGGTGTTGTTAAGTGTCAGTGTGGGTAGGTTGCTAACCTAGGTGGGTTTTGTCTTCGGACTTGTACTATCTTATGATTTTATGCCTTTTTGTTCTTTGGGTTTCATATTGTGAAATGTTCATAACCTATTTATGTCACAATTAGGTCATGTGTTTTCTTGGGTACATATGTTATAGATTTCATGTATTCCTTGAGTCCTTGATCTTTATATTATTTTACTATAAAAGGTGACAACCAATATTGTGTTGAGTTGCGATTTGTTCACTTGGTCACCTTGTTTCTTCTACTAGGATTGTTCAATATTTTGAATGATGGTATTTTTTATTATGATTTACTCCATGTTGGAGAGAGATATTTTTTATGCTATTGAGGATCATCATTTTGGTCCTATGATATTTAGATAATTTGGTAATTATTTATTGAGATATCCATTATGAGATGGATGACTTATTGAGATGTCCATTATGGGATGGACAATATGGATCCTTGTATAGGATGTATTATTCTTTGTTATGCTCCATCTTTTTCATTGATGACTTTCATTATTTAATGTTTGACGATAATTATTTATGGTTTTGGCTTTATCTTCTTTTTCTCTTGTGGATGGGAGAATTAGGGTAGGTTATCTAGGAGCACATAAGGGAAGTGGCTTAAAATGGGGGTCAGGGCCCTAAGAAGCTACTAGGGTAATTCATTGTAAGTAACCTAATGATTGAAAGCTTAATGAAAATATTTGAGAGAAAAATTAATAAGATAAATATGTGCCTTGCCCATGCCTTGAGTTCTAGTACAGACTAAGCATGGGAGTGGGAGAAGATGCTTGATTGAGGTATTGCATTGTTAGAATCTTTGTTTATATGCAATGATTACTGAGCCACATAGAGTCACTTCAAGGCCAGGGTCTAGAGGGGCTACCGGGTTAACTCAAGTGTAGACTTATGTGATGACACTTTCCTATATGTGTTCTAGGTTCCTACATGAGTATTTGGTACACTTTCTTTGTCTCTTGATCTTTCATACTTTTAACCTTGAAATCTTCTTGTTACCTTTTTATCCGGTGTACCTTTGCATTAGTCTTTCTTGTTTGGTTGTTTCTCATGTGTGTGGGCCTCTTTTTATCTCCTCAACATGGTGGGAGTGGAACTTTGGTTTCACGTGGTCAGGTGATAGTGATTCTTATTACCATTGAGATATGACATTCATGACTTTTTCTTGGATGATCCTTGTTGTAGTTGTACCTTCTTATTCTTCATTGTTGGATACTTTCTCTTTTCTTTCTTATGATGTATACTTGTCTCACAGTATTAGTTGTGATATTCTAGGATATTGTATTGTACTTTGTATTAAGTATTGTTACATACTATGCAACTTGTACAGTGGATGTTGGTTCATTATGTATACCTTATGATATCAGTTGTATCTAGGTTTCATTAATGAGATTATTTTCTTATTATTCATTTATATTATATGGAGATTGTATATTATTTATTGTATTTAGTAGATTAGTTAACTTACATAGTTCTACATCATGGAACCCTCAGATTTGTAATCTATAAATGAGTTACATAAATACAAGTATGTATTGTCTTATGTTATATTGCTTTCACATTGTTACTCATTATCAATAGTAAACTCTTTAAAAAAAATTCATTCTGTAAATTTAGTATCTTTTCTAAGGTTAATTTCTCTTGGGTTCCTTAGACGGGCGTTACATAATGATGACTGAAGGAAGCATTTCACAGATCTATTGGAGAGAAGATATTAGCACTATTTTTTATACATTGAACCAAGTTAAAATCAATAATGATACTGGTAAGACTCCTTACAAACTTTGGTATGGTCAAATTCCCACTGTGAAATATTTGAGAGTCTTTGGAAGAAAATGTTACATTAAGAGAGATGAAGATTTAGGAAAGCATGATCCTAGAAGGGATGAAGGAATATTTCTTGGTTATTATACAAAGAGAAAAGAATAAAAATGTTACAATCATAGAATGAGAAAGATTATTGAGAGAGATAATGTGGAAGTAGATGAAAGTTTTCAGAAACCAGTTAGATCTTGCAATTATGAATCAGATGATGAATAAGGAAGTTAGATTGTGCAAGGACAGAAGCATAATCAGAATCAGAATGGATCGGTAGAAAAGGGTGAAGATGTTGGAGATGGGCAAGAATTGGAAACACAAGAGTCTACTAAAAATAAAAATCCAAAGACTCTGAGGTATTTAAAGCTCACTAGTACATTTGAGGCCAAATTCTGACAGCCATTTGTCAAATTTGCAATGCATAGTTGTCAGAATTTTGACATACGTATCTGTCGGCATTTTTGTATTTAAAATTGTGACAGAAGTGGTCACCATCGGTCTACCGACATCATATCCTATAAAAAACTAGCACAAGAATACCATCTTTGTTATCAAATTTCTTACGGTAGACCTATTGGAACTCTGACAAACCATGTGGGTATCTCGTCAGATTTTACTGTCGAAATAGCGACACATATGAAGAAATTTTACAACAGGTAAATCCATCGGTGGTATAGAATTCTTGTCATAATTATCTATTGCAAATCATTTCTTTCTGACATTTTATCTATCGGATGAGCGACAAAAGGCTAGTCATTGTTTGACAGGTAAACCCGTCAGTGGTATAGCATTGTTGTTGGAATTATTTGTCACAAATTATTTTTCTCTGACATTGTATCTATCAGAAAAGTGACAGAATGGTAGTGATTGTGCGACAGGTAAACCCGTTCATGGTATATCATTCCTATCGCAATGATTTGTCAAATTTTTTTTCTCTGACATTATATCTGTCGGCATAATGACAGTACGTAATAAAGTACCGACGGGGTGTCCTATCAGAGGTATAGCACCACTATCAAATGTGTTTCCATATGTGTCAAAAAAGTGACGGATATGCACATTAAAGATAACAGATCTCAAGAAACCATCATAGTTGGTCTCTTTATTTGGTCCATATTATTGTCCATAATATGGACCGAAGAAAGAGTCCAACTATGATGGTCTCTTGAGATCTGTTATCTTTACTCCTAGCTATTGGGTAAGGCCTGGATGAAATATACCTGTCGATCATCGAGAATAATCACCGCCTTGCCTTTATGTACACTGCACAGTATCCAATATAAGAGAAGGCAGAAAATATGAATGGATAAAAGAAATGAAAGATACAATAATATTGGTTCTACAATAGAACACGATTCTTTTTGGTGCTTTTTTCCCCATATTCAGTAGATAAAAATCATGTCCGCAGCCACATAGCCATCTTTTTGATATTCTACGTATTTTACAAAGATACAAGTATGTGGATTTATCATTCAGTTACTTGCATTTATTGGTGAAATGCAAATATTTTGTCAAGTTGAAAGGGCAAGAAATCAGTTTGATGTTTTCAGTTTATGTTAAAAGTTGATTTGGTAAAATCCTCAGGAAACATACTACATGTTCTAAAATGTAAAGATGTAGAATGTTAAATGTAAGATATATATCTCATCCATAGTAATCAAAAGTAAGGACATGAAACTAAGGAGATCTACCAATCCAAAAATATAAGCGAATAGAAAACATGATTGGTACCTTATGAATTGGTTTTTGAGGTGCACGATCTTCATCAATCTACTTAGAAGAAGACCCCTCCTAACTTCTACTGCTTTCTTGTTTAACAATTGGTTTATAAAAATGTATTTAACACAAAAAAAATTACAAAACTGAACCAATGGCATGTTTACAACAAAGAAATAGAATGATAATAATATGCTGAAATTTTTTTTCTATTTAATACACCCTAAACGACCAGTCCCAACAATTCTTAAACATACTTTATCTGATATGATGAATTGTTAATAAAGGTATAATTTTGTAGACTGGTAGCACGAAGGAAGATTTGACCTAGCCAAATCTTCCTTGTACCACACAAAAAACTGTGTGATAACTATGTCTACTCCAACCTTAATTGTTTAAGAATTCATCATATTAGATAAAGTCTGTTTAAGAATTGTTGGGAGTTCTATTAGACCTTTGTTGTAAACATGCCATTGGTTCAGTTTTGTAAATTTTTTTTATTTTTTATTTGTGTTAAATGCATTTAAATGGAACATTAAGCATAGTAATAATATGTTAATCTATTAGTAATTCACGGATTAAATGCAGATAACGCCTTTACTATTTTTCCTAGTTAAAAATCTCAATTAGAATAAGAAATAATATAGTGTTAGAATTAACTTTGAACAAAGACATGTAATGCTTATGTTAATGATCTAAAAAGATGCTAATATAGGAATTGAAGTCGATTGGCATAGCAGGGCCAAATTGGTGCATTCTTTGACCAACTTTCGCATTTAGCACGTCTTCCAGAAAGGCAATATATCAGTGCAACATCTACACAGAAAACTAAAATGTATTTCTTACCAAGTGTCCCCCTTGGTAAGAAATACATTTTAGAAATAAACTAAATGTCCCCCGTTGGTAAGAAATACATTTTAGAAATAAACTAAATGTCGCCTGTTGGTAAGAAATACATTTTAGTTTGTTGCGTAGATGTTGCCATAGATCTTGAGAATACTTGGGTAACATGGGGATCGAAACCAAATCTAATATAGATTTTGGACAGGTAGACCAGATCCCAACAGGATTGTCGGACATCATTTTGATTAACTTTGCATCTCTCCCAAAAATAGGGGTTTGATAATGTTGGCAGGTTTTGACGGCTATGACAAAGGGAGATGGTAGCCGGGAAGAGTGAATAATGACATAGTATTAGTCACATGGTCCTTAATTTTACTTTTTATAGTCCTTCATATCTGACTTAGAGATATTATGCAGAGCCGACACAGAGGCGGGACATTTGTTTTCCTTTTATAAGGCTAGCACAATTTCATTCCACAATAGAAGCAATATGGCTAATCTCTTGGGAATCAATTGTTGCTTCAAGAAAGAGGAGGCACTAGTGGAGTCACTATAAGAGGAGATTCAGTGCATTTTCAAATAGGCCAATGAGTAGGAGAAGGTGACCATGATAGTTATCTTGGGGGTTGAATACTGGTCAGGTGGCCATGTTCACGATGGGAGACTAGTTGCAGATCTCTTTCAGCCCATTATTTAGGTCCTAGGCCACCTGTTCTTGACTGTTGGAATGGTGCGCAGGATGGTATCAGTCAAGGTATACATGGAGGTAGTCTCAACGATGGATCACATTGACTCTATGATGTCTAATGGTAGCTTTCTCAGGCATTTCTATCTTGAGGCAGAAGGAAATAAAAAGATCATGCATAAGGCATGGACGCTTTACAAGGCAAGCATCATGAAAGAGTATAATAAGGCAAAATTTGAGGCTTTTTATGAGGAAAATAAGAAACTTTTTCCTAAGGAAGTGGTGGCTAGGCTGATCTGCATTGGAAATGGGATCATGCTCTCTATCATTTATTCTGGTTGGTTAGGCTAGATTTGTACTTGGATTTTTATCTCCATCTCTCTTTGTATGTTTAATGGAAGGAATGAATGCTTCATGAATGCTTCTCACTGAGATAGTGACTTTATAATTCAAACAATTATGTCTTTGAATTAGGTGTCATTTTAATTTAAAAACCTTTCTTCAATCTGACGACATATTTTGTGCAACCTTAATCATTTAATGAGACTAATCTATAGGGATTGAATACAAAGCTCTAGAAATCTAGGGCAATAAAATTGTAAAGAAAAATTTTTTAAAACATGTTTTCTTAAAAAATTTGTATCTATATTTGAATTAACATTAATATTTTTTTAATAGAAAAAAAATCTTCTATCTGATTTGTTAGAAAATAATTATTAATAATTAATAACCAGTTAAATCCAATCCCATGCCTAGAGTTCAAACTAATAGAAAACTAAATAAAAAGCATTCATAAATAAAAATATATACATATAAACATTTAAAATCATAAGAGGCATTCATAAATATAAATATATTTTTTTGTTAAATAAGCTCTAAAAGTTAAACAAGAAGAAACAACAATGAACAACAAATAGGCAGAAATCCCAGACATTTTGGAAGAGCTGTGTAATAATGTTTATAGTATCTATATTATATTAAAATCAAAAAGACAAAGCACACTGAGTTTATTTGGATAAATTATCCAAGAAGTGGTTGTATCTATTGAAGAAAATAGTATATCTTATTCAACATTTATAAAAGAAAAATATGAATTTACTTTTTAATTTTTTATACAAAGCATGGATGAATATTGATATGAAAATATCCTATCTTAACAGAGTGCTTTTGAATTTATGATGATATTTTTCATCAAGATTTTGCAGCATTCTAATAATACATGATAAATAATTGAATGTGGTATTCAAATCGGTGATGTTAATATAGACAACTTTTTTTTTGGTGAACCCATACAAAGAACTATGCACAAATAACAATAGCTCATAAGCTAAAAACACAAAGATAAAAATTTAGCAAAATAGCTTACAGGTGCAGAAACAAAAAGAATAACATGTTACAATTTAAAACAAAGATTTAAAAAAAAAACACTCTACTTGAATAAAAAAAAAACCTAGATAATAAAGGCACAAAATTACGAAATGTCATAAAATAATAATAAATCATTATTATCATATTCAGATTCAAATTTCAAATGTTCTATTCTATTTTTCTTGTCATTAAGAAGATCCTCTGGGAGGGCAACAAGATCTCCTACAACAGGTCAATAATGTATATTTGAGCTTGACATAGGATCTAAAAAAAATTGAACAAATTTGGGCGAAAGAAATAATTTTCTAAAATGGATATCCTACCTCCTTTGTGGAAATATATGACAGATTCACCTTTCCAATTTCCATATGCAATCTTTGGCAAATAATCCACATCATTTGGATGGATGGTGGATGTAATAGCATTGGGGTCAGAGTCATGAATCAAATTCTTTTTGTCAACCCTACACCACCCAACAACTTGATAATTGAAGACACCAAGAACTCCAGTGTGCTTGTTGAAATTCTAGATTTTAAGTAAGTTGCAAGGAAACCACATGCAAAAGAACACATTAAATTTGAATGTACTAGAGAAGATGCAAACTATAGTTACTTAGAGCCACCTAGACAAAAGAGCATAAGAACATACTGATTAGATCTATGAATTATGGTATATGGTTAGGGAAAAAATCAACTTGATAAAGAGATAAATCAGATTTAGACTCAATTCTTCCCATCACGGGTTAGATATGCAAACAAACAATCTTTTGTAGGCCTTCCGGAAAGTTGTGTTTGCAAAATTGATCCATATGAAAGAACAACTTTCCTTAGCAAATCAAAGTCATGGTGGCCAGGTTTGTCGCTATCAATAGAAAACAAAGATGGGAATTAATCAAATTGGAAAAATAGCTAAAAGATGAAATTGTGTATAAATAGAGGAGATGACCAAAGCATAGAAGAAGAACTCTTATTTGACATCCTATATCCTACCAATGTCCCATGATTTACACAGAATGTGTAAAGTAAATTTCTTACCCATTTGTTCATAAAGGGCAATCAATAAGTTACCTGACATATGTGTTGAAGGCCTAAAGTAGGATCATCTTGTATTTCCCCCATCTTTCCTTCCTTGTGGAAATTATAGTTTTCCATGATATTTGTCAGACAATTTGCAAAACTGAATTAGTAGGAAACAAAATCCTTAGATTTCAATCAAAGTTCACCTTCAAAGTTCTAAAAAATGGTGATACTTACTTCGTTGAATGTATAAATTCATTAGGTTTGACATTATGATCCATATCAATTGATTTTCATCCATAATCAATTAGAAGAAACCTTGGAGGTGTACCTCCTTTCTACAAGTTGTCATGAAAATAGAAACATTATCAATCTATAAACAAAGGGAATTTGGAAGAGTTGTTATAGAATGTTGATCATTGACAATATAATATAATTGTAGATAATAACTTGAGAATTACACAATACTTGATAAAGTGAGATAGAAATGTCTAGCATGATAGGTTTGACAGATAATGTACCTTTCCAAGCCTTATTTTACACCCTCATCTGTAATGTTTATATAAAGAATCCCATGTGTACCACCCAAACCAGTTTAATGTGTCAGGGAACTGTAAGCCAAACATTTCAAGAATAAGATTACAAAGAAGAAAAGATGAATGAAATAATAGAGTAACAAAAAACACACAAATATACTTCATTTCTAATTAAAAACTTGTAAGCTGCTAATGAACTCACAAAAATGTAAAAACTAATATATTCAAGCATCCTTCTCAGAGAACAAAAATTTCAAACAAAATTACCCTTTTTTCTCACGATGAGAAAATGTTTGTGAATGTCTCTCCATAGCCCTGCAATATACATAATTATTTTTATCATGTTGATATATAATACAAGACATAAAGAAATAAAAGAAATAAAAGATAAAAGTTTGGGTATTTACTTTACTCAACTTGTAATCACTTCATATGGGTCAGATCTAGCCCCTAAAAAAGTAGAATGAACTCCAATGGGTTGTTTCAATAGGATCACCTACAATTTTTTAGGTTTAGTATGAAATCAATAAAAATTGAAAACTAGCAATCAACATTTCTCCTAGAAAACAATAAATGTTGCATTTAAGATTTATTTTTTTCTAAAATTTTGACATTTACAACTTTCCAAAAAAAATTTGAGTTCATTGCTCTAATTTCCTTGCAAAACTACTCTGAAAGGTCCTTCCAAAAGTGACGATAAAATAACAATAGATGGTATATGTGCTCAGTAGCGATCCCCAATACCCTCAATTATCAAAAATTGAATCTCAAATGGAATGTATTTCCCACATGTGCAACCTATGTATTCATATTTTAATGAAACCCAAAAATATGATTTAAATATATACAAATTGTATATCTATAGTCAAATGGAGAAAAAAAAATATGATTCAAATGATATTATAACATACTTATTCTATAGAGCTTATTGATCAAGCAGTTTGAGCCTTTTATTACTACAAAATCAAAACCCTATTACGCTTGAGAAGCTTAACTGCAATGGTGGAAGAGTACAATATTTCATGTTGGCAAGTTGACTTCCTTAGGATGCATGACTCATTTTGTGCTATCATCATGGAAAAAATTCATGTTTAGTTTCTGTCATGAAAGACAAAATGAGGAAGTATGGAAAACAGGACAGACAGAGATATTCAGTGATCAGCACATCAATGCACGTGTGAGAGATCGAGTCAGCATATGCACATTTAGCTATATTTTGTATGACACATGTACATGCTACATCCAGACATGCATAGTATGAAACAATAGTATGACAAAGTTACAGGCAGATCAGTAGACCAGCAGTCCAGAAGACAGAGCATGGACGCTGACTAGTGTTTTGATCAGCGTGCAATATTTTGTTATGTGATGGCTAAGCACCTTTGGTTATATGTTTGTAATAATTTAATTAGCATTATAGTAAACACACTTGAGCCAACTTGTTTGGAAGCATTGTATATTTTTTTTAGGGCCGACTAGAGTCTTGTTTTGGGTCGCGCCTATTCGGATATGAACATATAAGTATGTAATGTAAAGATATGTTACAAGAATTGATTATTATGTAAGAGGAAGATATAGAAGAGTAGTATGATGAAGTCAGTACATGATATAGCTCTTTAAGAGAGTAAGAGCATTCATGCATACACGGAACTGATCAGACAGCAGTGCCATCACAGCAGTTCATTTTGATATAGTGTATATCATCTTTTAGAAGGTTGTAGCCTTCATCTTATTGGGTAGTGAGCCTAGGAAGTGAGCCATATACCTTTAACAGGGTTTTGTAAAAGACTCCTAACAGGGTCAGACCTTTAACCTGGTCATTGTAGTCATATTGTAAAGACTGCTTCTAACAAGGCAAAGGAACTTTAACAGGTTCATTATACCTAGTACAGTATTTGTGGGTACTAATTCCCACCGGGGTTTTCCTCTGATCAAGGTTTCCCCATAATCATATCATGTGTTATGAGTTCTTATGTTAAGCTTCATTCAATGTATGTTTGATTTATGTTTAAGTTGCTG
>MU226831.1:2613522-2636550 GCA_018584345.1 Thuja plicata | reverse complement strand
AATTGGGTGGGTATTTAATATTTGTATCAAGGTAGTTGCATTTACCTTTTATCCCACATTGGTTGTATTGTAATATCTTGGGTGGTAAATGCCTATATAAAGAAGGCATAGGAGCATTCATAAGCAAACTCTCGGTAGGAATCTTTTGTAAGACAAGTTATTTGGAGAAAAGAAGCTCTTGGAGGAAAATATCTCTCATAGAAGTTGAAGCTCTCATGTTGTAAGAGGTTAAAGTTCTCTCTTTTGAAGAAACTATTTTTGGGTATTATCAATCTATGCTTTGTGAAGAATTTTCATTCTATTTTTGGCTCCATGTTGTGTTGTCTTTGATTATGAGTTGGTAAGGGTGGTGTTCCCTTCATCAATACAGTGTAGCACAAATTGAAATCAATTCATTGCAAGAAAGAAAGAAAGATCATGAAGCATCTTCAGAAGCAAAGAAAGTTGAAAATGTTGAAGAGATTAAAATAGATCCACCTAAAGGGGAAATCAAGCAAGTTAATAGAACTTGTTATGCATGTAACAAACATGGTCATTTGGAAAGAGATTGCAAAGAAGTAAGACCTTTTAATGGTTATTGTTTCTCATGTAATAAGTTTGGTCACAGGGCTATAAATTGTAGAACAAATCAAAGAAGAATGAATCAAAACAATCAGAGAAATCAACCTCAAAGAAATTTGCAGAACACTACATGTCAGATATGTAACTACAATGGTCACATAGAAAAATAGTGCAGCATGATGAACAAGAGCATCAGACCTCCTATCATTTGTCACACATGTGGAAAGGCTAGACACATCTCAAGGTTTTTTAGATCCAGAACTCAAAAGAAAGAGGATCCTAAGAAATCACTATTTGAAGAAAAAGGAGAAGTCAAGTTTGTTCAAGCAAAATTTTGGTTGAAGTAAAGAAGGACAATGATGTTGAAAAAGTAGTTGATGCATCCATAGTGGACACACCCTCTACTTCTGATTGAATAGACCTTCTTGGTCTTAGGGCGAGCTATTCTAGCTTAGGACCCCTACATGGTTGGTATACTAACCTCTGAGTATGCGCCTATGAATTCATGGTTATAAGCACATAATATTGGTGTATGCATTCACGCATTGTCTAAAATGCATCATGATCAAAGTTACAAAATCTTTGAGTAATTTGCGTATGCTTGCAAACTTTAAATGTGGTAGATTTTTATAAAAGAAAGTAAGTGTTTGATCTTCATCACACTTGCATTCAAGATAATAGAATTTGGAGAGCACTGGAGCACTAAGAAACAAGCACTGAAGCATAACAGATTTGGTAGTTAAGAAAATGAATAAGAATTTTAAACGGAACCCTAGCAGTCACACCGTTTTAGAATTTTGTGGAACCCTACTTAATCAAGTTCCAATTAAGTATGGTGACTCCAGTTGTATTTGATATTGTAGAGAGGAAGAGATTTGTGGTCAAAAAGCATCCATTCAAAACCATATTGGATGATGTGGAAGGGGCTTTCTCCAAAACCCTACTAGGTGTTGTTCACATGGAAGATATCTGCGCATACATTTACTATAAGAAGGAAATAGTAGGAGATGTCAGCATAGCCACTCATATGGGATCTATGATGAAACCTGACTACACATTCAAGGATGAGTTCATGCACTTGATTGATAACCCTATTTTTGAATACTCTAATGCACATGAGTTTGATGAGCCAGAATGGGTGAAGATTTTGCTAAGAAAAATACATGATGATCTTTACTAGGTTAGTGAGCTTCCTGTGCACATCACTATAGACCTAATCCATGAATTAAGTAGACTTCCCAAGACTAGACTAGTTTTTCCTACTGGCAAGGATGTCAAGAATAAAATTGATCAAGTTTTCCTATCTAGAAGTGACAAGCGTCGAATGACAGTTGACCCTATCAAAGAAGATGACATAAAAATTTTAACAATGATACTTGGGTATAAGTTTCAGCAAGCCAGCAGGTTGAACAGTGTCTCTGCAGAAACAGTCCTAGTAGCTATCAGAATGGTGAAGGATAACACTCAATACAACCTATGTGAGATCTTCCGCGCTCAACTAATTGACAACATTCAAATCATCAAACATGACAGGAGCAAAACATTCAGGTTTGGATCTTTGATTATCTAATTGTACTTCCATATTGTTGGAAAGGTTGCAAAACCTTTATCTAGATAGGAGAAAACCCACAATGTCTTAGATTTCACTTAAGGCCACTTTAGAGAGAAGTGCAAGGGATACCATGGATGTGGATATCAGGACATTTAGGATCAAGATGCAGAAAAGGTTTAGATTATCTGAGAAGATAGTTGAGAAATATAAGGGTACCATATGTTTCATGGTGGAAATAGATTACACTTGCATGGAGGCAGTTGAACCTAGAACCAAATGGATTCATCGTCTTGGTTGTAAAGTGGAAGAACATGTGCTAGAAGGATATGCGCAAGTTCTATTGTCCGCGCCCAAAGATCCTAATGAGCCTAGGTGGGGCACTTACAAAGAGAAGACTAATGAAGTGGATACTATCTTACATAGTGCTGATAATAAGAGGAAGGAATCCATAATTACATCTAACATTCTAAAAGTTCATGGAGTCACTCAAGAAGATCTTGACAAAGCTAGAGAAGCCAAAATAGCTAAAAAACTTGAGAATACTGAAGATATTTAGAAGAAGAAGAATGTAGAGAGCACCTCTACTCCCTCTACCACTATTGACCTAGACTCATCTCCACCTTCAATACCAAGAAAAAATTCTAGAGGAAGAAAACAGGCACCCACAAATCATCCATCATCAAGGAACACACAGAGAAAAGCAAAGAATACTCAAGCTCCTCCTGAGGTAGGATTTAGACCTATTCTAAAGTTTTGAAGAATATAATTTTAAATGAAGGAAGATTAGATACACTTTCTAAATTCTATGACAAGTATCAAGAAATTGATAAGACCGATATACACTCTATGATCATATCTCATATGATCAAGTTTAAGAAGTTAGTTCTTGAACTCAAGACAGTGATACCGGATCAGTTATGGAACATATTGGAGATCATGAAAATACATGCAATTAAGGAAGACATGAGGATAAGAGAAGATACATTGGATAATCTTCTCCCTGTATGTTCGCATGATGAGAAGACTATTCTATTAGATCTGGTGAAGCCTCGTCTCTGAACTAAGACAAGGACCTTACAGATTATGAACAAAGAGTATGAGCAGATAGGTAAGGATACTGAAAAGAAATTTGCACAAGTGTTTATTGATAGACACATGTATCCATCAATGGCACCTACAACAAAGGTAACTCCAGCTCCTCCCAAACAGGCTACAGAACCAGTGGTTTAGATGGCACCTATGACAGTTCGACAAGTTTTAGCACCCATTGTGACAATAAATTCTGATACATAAAAAGACTCAGAAGATAC
The DNA here is from genome assembly GCA_018584345.1 of Thuja plicata. Lineage (NCBI taxonomy): Eukaryota > Viridiplantae > Streptophyta > Pinopsida > Cupressales > Cupressaceae > Thuja > Thuja plicata. The sequence continues at coordinate 2,633,127 of MU226831.1, read as the reverse complement.
TATAGTAGTTGATAACATCAAGATATCCATGAAAACATCTGACAAGGACATGGACACAATTGATAAAGCATTTGTAAGCACTCAATAAATGTGCACTGATGATACATCTGCACAATAAGATGAAGTTCCCACCAATGATCCAATTGACATAAATGAAGAAAAAGACACTCAAGGTGATGAGACACCAATAAAAGAGATACTAGTAAAAGTTGAATGCATGGATACCAATCAAAACACTATATTCTCACCATCCACTCAACCATCTACCTCATTATTGTCAAGGTTAACCCCTGATTCAGCAAGTCTAGATGCATGGGGAAAATAAGACCTAATCAAGATAAGCGTTCTTGCTATGGAAAAATCAAAGGAGAAACAAGTGATGAGGAACCATCACTTTTTGGAAATAGTAAACATATTGAATAAATTAGTGCCTGCTGACCAGAAAGTAGCCAAAGTCCAATCAGTTGAAGATGTGGACATAATTTTGACAAAATTTAAATCACACTTTACAAGTTTAGTATACTCTACTACTAAAATTGCGGAAGATGAATATAAGAAGGATAGAATGAATGAATTGGTAAATAAATTTACCTTGGACTTAAAATCCCTAAAGATTGGGCAATCCATACTGAAAGATTTAGCAGCTAAAGGCAAGAAAGTTATAGCTAACTACATGGATAGAGTGAAGTTCACCTTTGAGCACATTAAAAAGCTAGAAGAGGTAGAGATCATGGTGGAGAACATTAGAAAATCATTCGAGACATCCATGCAAGACATGAACATATGAAATAATGTTTATCAAGGGCAATTGGACAAGATTGAGAAGGCTAAGTTAGAAATTAGAAAGATAAGAGTAAGACAAACCCAATTGAGAAATGCACTTGTGCCATCTCTAGCAGTCCTTAATGAGAACATCAAACAGATTGATGACACCATGGTGACATATGATCAAGGTCCTTGCATGGATCTGATGAAAATGGAGAAATTGACATATGCCCTATGCACGCATCTACAGACTGTTGATGCAATGAAAGTATTTTGGCAGAAAGAGATCCAATCTCTTCAGATTGTATACCTTGAAGTTTACATGGAGTAAGTATGCAGAAGACTTAAAAAATTTGTACCCCTTTGTCATTAATGTCAAAGGGGGAGTAATATATAATGTGTATATGTGGAGAAGTATATGTATATATCAATAAGATGTTATGATATACAATCAGTTTTTGTGTTAAGTCATTTTGAGTAACTTGGCCACATTCCTTTGTTTCCATAAATGACAAAAGGGGAGATTGTTGGAAAGTTGACTTCCTAAGGATGCATGACTCATTTTTTGTTGTCATCATGGCAACAAAGTCATGTTTAGTTGCTGTCATGAAAGACAAAATGACTAAGTATGGAAAATAGGACAGACAAAGATATTCAGTGATCAACACATCAACGCACATGTGAGCTATCGATTCAGTGTATGTGCATTCATCTATATGTTGTATGACACATGTACATGCTACATATAGACACACATAGTATGGAAAAATAGTATGGCAAAGTTACAGGCAGATCAGTAGACCAGCAGTCTAGAAGACAGAGCATGGAATCCGACTAGTGTTTTGATCAGCGTGCAATATTTTGTTATGTAATGGCTAAACACATTTGGTTATGTGTTTTTAATAATTTAATTAGCATTATAGTAAACATGCTTGAGCCAACTTATTCAGAAGAGTTGTATATTTTTTTTAGGGCCGATTAGAGTCTTGTTTTGGGTCGCGCCTATTTGGATATGAACATATAAGTATGTAATGTAAAGATATGTTACAAGCATTGATTATTATGTAAGAGGAAGATATAGAAGAGTAGTATGATGAAGTTATTACATGATATAGCTCTTTAAAAGAGTAAGAGAATTCACGCATACACGGAACTAATCAGACAACAGTTCATTTTGATATAGTGTATATCATCTTTCAAAAGGTTTTACCCTTCATCCTATTGGGCAGTGAGCCTAGGAAGTGAGCCATATACCTTTAAGAGGGTTTTATAAAAGACTCCTAATAGGGTCAAACCTCTAACCAGGTCATTGTACTCATATTGTAAAGACTGCTTCTAATAGGGCAAAGGAACTTTAACAGGTTCATTATACCTAGTAAAATTTTTTTGGGTACTAATTACCACTGGGGTTTTCCTCTGATCAAGGTTTCCCCGTAATCATATCATGTGTTATGAGTTCTTATGTTAAGCTTCATTCAATGTATGTTTGATTTATGTTTAAGTTGTTGAAAAGTAATTAAAAGACAAACACTGATTCACCTCCCCCCCCTCTCAGTGTTTCTAACATTTCATGGAATCAATGAATAACAAAAACCATATTTAACACAAATTGAAGGTATTATTGATTGCAGAGAAATATCTATCTTCAGTAAACCCAAAAACAAGGGCTTTTCTTCTTGAATGTACTCTGATTCAATCTAGTGGGAAAGAAAATACAGAGTATTTAAATGGAAATATCTGTTGGCCCTTTAAAAATGTTCAAGGAAAGATCATAAGAAAAATTTCAAAAATTTCAAAGACTTAAATTTGAGATAGGGCTTCTTGAAGGCAGTGCAATGCATAGGTAGATTACTGCTGGTGTGTATGCTAAAGATGACATCCATTATATCTGCATATCAAATGGTTCTACCAGTCTAGGTAGATACTGGGGTGATCTCCACTATCCTAGCATTTATATCAACCTCATCAAATAGCTCTACATGTACATTCAAAGTTGTTTTTTTGATAATTTTTCATTGCATTCATTTTTAGCATGTATAGGTGCATGTACATCTAAAGGATCATCCTAGAAATTTTCCACGCATTCATCATGAGGCAAGGAAATCTCTTCAAAATTAACTATTTCTTCTTTCACTTTCTATTCTTTATTCAAGTGAGGATTCAATTTTCCCTCACTTGGTAGGATCACACTATTGACCATGAACTCACATGGAGCAATATAAGGAAACAACCAATCACATTGATAAGACGGGTTATGAGATTGTGTAATTGCCATTGATGGACATAACCATAATATTCTTAATGGTTGCATGACATCTTTATCATGTTCTTTTATGATTGTGACAAAGAACAAGGAAATAACAACATAACTAATAATGTTCTTTTTTGATAAACATAAGCATAATTAGTAAAAGGAAATAACAACATAACTAATAATAATTACCTTTATTAATAAGTATAAAGTAGCGGTTACAGTTTAAATAGAAAGCCACATCTCTTAGAAAAGATATCTATGCTCAAAGGGATGCATCAATTTATTTGGATATAAAGGCATAGAAGGAAAGACATTTTATTTGGAGTGACGAAGAAGGAAAATTGGAAAACAAAATATGGAATAATCAGGTTGGAATCGAAGAAGAATTCAAAAATTAACTTGAAGATCAGGTTCCAGTTCTACTTTTTTTCTCCATTGGATTCAACTTGGGTTCCTTTGGTAGGAACTTGGGTGCTCGAGCCAATCTTAGGTGCACCTGTAGTTGTCCCTTAAAGCTAGTATTCATGTGCTAGATTTAGAGCTCGGTAAGAGTTCTTAGGAGAAAGACAAGATGTCAGTGGGAGATGGAGAAACCAATCTCAGAAAGCCACCTAAAGCCTTGCAATGCTGAGAGTGGGATAAAGGCTACACTTGAGACCCTATATAAGGAACAACCTTATTGAGCTTCACTTTTTTTCAAGAATAGTTTTATATTCTGTACTAAACAAGGCCAACCATGTGAAGGTGGAAGCTCATTTGGCCCACCCCACCCTAACATCACTCTAAATTCCCCATTAACATCTAACATTCAGTCATTATTTCATCCATTAATAAAATGTAACATTCATTAATTATCACACAATAACATTCATTAACACATTATAAAATTTATGAACATTGAATAGCACATAGTTAAATTCATTGGCATATAAAAATTAGCCATTATCAATTGAGGTGCATAGATGACAATCATTTCTTTTTTTCTTTTGATTTTTCTTTTTTAAGAAGTAATCGCTAAGAAGAGCATCGATATCAGCATGATCATCTCCCTTCTCATTATATCTCAATGCACACCTAGTTCTCTGTTGATGCAAAGGGGGTCATCTACAATAACATATAAAAGGGTTAAATTAAAAACATTAAAAACATTTTAAAGTATTTCAGTACTTTAAAGGCCTGCATAATCGTATAGCTCTTTACTTGATCTAGTCACATCATCAATATCAAGATTAGTTTGTCTAGCCTCAGCCTCAACCTCAACTTGCTCATTAACAATGACCTCTACACTCTCCATAGCTGCAATACAAATTGTTACATTAATCCAAACACCAATTACAATTAAATTTGTATTACTAAACAAATCAATTTTAGATGATTACTTATATTAATAGTTACATATAAAAAATTGAATAGAAAATGTATACCTCCATCACTCTGATGCACATCCTCATTGTCATCCTACTGCACAGGTTGTGTATGGCTAGAATCAACAGGCTGCATTTCAATTTCATATGCATTCATGTTATCATTGTTTTCTTACTTAAAACAAATTTACTCACTTTATGTTGGAACTTAACATCAAATAAACTAATTGGTAAATAATTAAATTTGAAATTTCGTCTATTTATCTTACTTACCGCGATGGATCCATCAGTAGAACCTTGTGTACTTCTTATTCTTTCTGCCATGGCTTTATAGCATTGTTGGAAGCCAATTCTCTTTTCCTCTTCTGTGAGACTTATATTGAACTCCGTGCCTTGCATTTTTGCTTGGTATCATCAAATTTTATTTCATTGTTTCATCAAAACAAAAAAGATTCCAAATTATAAATAAATATTATAAAGATCACATTATTATTTTTTGTATTAAAATCCATCTACATATTGTATTTTCCTCATTTAATTTTTACAATATTAGCACTTACAACTCATGCAACAAGTTTGGAATAACCGCTAGAGCCTAACTTGTGTTGCTCGTACTTTTGTAGTCTTGCCTTTGTTGCCTTTGATGTGTTAGGAAATCTATGAAGAGATTGAAATATGTTAGTTCATATAAATATGAAGAGTATTTAGTACAAAATTACATTCTTAACAGTATGACATACCTTCTTTTGTTGTTTGGTGGTGTATTTCCTTTTTTATTTCATTTTTCTTGTTCGCATCCAGAATAAGTTTTTGCCACTCAAAATCAAGAATGTGAGGGAGGCACTAGTACTTTGGGTTTTTGCACAATGTACACCTGTATTGGTCCCTAATATACCTCAAACATAACCCAACTTTATGAAGGAGCTTACCCTTCTCAAATGTAGGAGGTCCAAATAAGTTTTTCATACTCTCTACGAGAGCATCCTTTAACTTTATATCTTGGGTTTTCCACCTTTTAAGAAAAAAAATAGTGTTAGATTAAAAAATGAAGTGAAATTACCTTTAATATAGTTTAAGAAATGGATGTAATGATAACTATCCTAGCAATGATATGAAATAAAAATAGTGGATTGGGGTTTTAGTTCAGATATGATGTTCCACCCTGTATAGATGGTGGGCCCAAATATCCGCAAACACTCGTCACTAAGTTTATCATAAAAAACATCATTTCCTGCAAAATAATCATGGGATCATTAGTCGAAGGATATAATAGTATAAAATAAGAATACAATAGATGTAAGGTTCTCATATTGAATGCAAGGTGTAATTAACATACAAAAGTGTAGTAAAAGAAAGGTCCAATCTTTAAAGTACCTAGAAGTTTTACTATTTTCAAGGGAACTCCTTCTTCGTTTCTCAGAAGAAATATGCAATCCTTCACCATTACCATACTAGGAATATGAGTACATCCAGCAAATTCACCATCAAGTGATGCATCTCTTGTTGCATAAATTGAATCCATTATGAAATGCCCCTAAGAAAGAATACTTCAAGGGAAATAAACATATATATAATGATAGAGAAAATAAAATATGTGTACAAGTAGGTGGTACCAAAGCATCTTTTTCCATGCTACGCATTGTCGACATTGCAAGTCGCAATACATCTGAGCCTGCCATTGTATGAGGTGGCAATAGTAAATGATCATTGACACATGCTGAAGAATAAGTTTGTTAGAGAAAAATAAAAGTAGTGATTAGCGTGGACAATATTGTTAGAGATTAAAATAATGTATTCCAACATGTGATCTACTTGAAGCAGCTGCAGTACCCTCATCATGGTAGTGAGGATCAAAATTACGCAAAAAAGGTAAACGCAACACATTCGCTTATTTTTTAATGACATAAAAGACTAGTATAACATAAAAAATATTGTTGAACTTTTGTTATAACTAAAAATTACATTAATTATTTCTCTGTAATTTTGAGATAGGTGCATCAATTTAGTTTTCCTCTTTTGTGACTCATGAGTTGGAGGGAATATAGATGCTAATTCAACCACTCTTTTTCCAATTTTGTGGAGGCATTTTTTAATTGCAAAGGTCGGGTCATCACAAGTAGTAAAATTGATAGCTAGGTCCTCGTCAAAGGACTCCTCTTCAGGGACTCCGGGTCCTTTCCCTATCTCTGCTGACCACCTGTCTGTGACAACAATTTTACTAACACTATTATAATTAATCTGAAACAATGATCAAAAGAATATAATTAAAAAACTATTTAACATTTTGCTTCTATCTAATTTGTAGTACAATAAAAAAGAGGTTTACCTACTGGGAAGAAGTGCATGCAGGATCATCATTGTCCCCTTTACGTGGTTGCTCCATATTGTGGCCCTGTATTATTATTTAAAGTTAACCTATAATTAGAAAGGACTAGATTAATAAATTTCATTAGAAGATGATGATGGAGATGAGGTGGATGGTGAGGAGACTATCTAAATGTGGCTGGCAAAAATACTCAATTATTTAATGGAACATATTATGTACCTGCACCCCCATGATAGTGACATTGTTTGTATCTATGTGATTCAAATTGTAATCAATAAGCATCTCTTCCCCTGTACTTATTGATTTTATCGCACATACAAATACAAGATTTCCCTCGTGCACCTCAAATATGCAACTGGGTTTCTTAATAGTTGACAAAGGTTGCGTGCTATTTATAAAACCTACAAAATTTTTTGATGCTTTTGGCCTTCCGTCAATGTATATAGCCACTCTTTTACTTTTCTCATTATCTTTTTGTTGAATATAATTTGCCGAGAGTGCATACCTACGCATAGTTTTTTATATTGAACAATTCACATCTAACTTTGGTAATCGTAACAAGGTCCAACATACTCCATCAATTCGACAACTTTGTTGTAAGAGACTTTTATGCCATCCATGGAAAATAGGCCCAAACCATGTATTGACGATGGTGCAATGCGATATATATTTCCTTTAACACTAAAATCAGTGTTTATTGGAGGAATTTCCTTGGGGACACATTGTTTCTATAGATATTGGTACCTAGAGGGCACCTCGATGTCACCTTTTCTCTCATCATCATAAGAACATGACCGCCTTGAGAAAGGAAAAATTTCATGCATTTATTGAATTTCCTTCTAGTCTTTTGACCTCTAGTTGATCTTCCTAATTCCTACATACTACATGACTCACTTTCTTCTTCCATTCATATATTTCCTTCGCTTGAGGAAGACACATCTAACAAATACCTATTTTTTGCTACATGCACTACATCAAATGAGAGATAGCAAGTAATGCGAGATATTTTGCAAATTGTGAAATACATTAATCTCTATAGGGTGTGTTGACTTATACCTGTTGATCCATGAGACTGTGTGGGATTCTCATGAAAGGGGTTTAGGTACCTACATATGTAATTCAATTATCTTATGTTAGCTAAAAAATTCATGATACATATACTCAAAAACACATAGTAAGTACATTAAAAACCATAAGCATCCCATATGAATTAAAAACATTAAAAGGTACATCACAAATTAATTAGACTAAGCATTGATCGCATAACTACACATTTCTATCAAAAAATCTATATTAAATAGATTAAGCAGTGATCACATAACTGTACATTTCATTCATGTCATTCATCTTCTTCTTCATCCAACTCATCACCATGATCATCATTGTCATCAACATCATCACCACCACTATCATTGTCGTCATCGTCATCATCAACATCAACATCAACATCATCATCATAATCATCACCATCAGCAACATCATCATCATCATCATCATCATCATCATCATCATCATCATCATCATCATCATCATCGTCATCATCATCATCATCATCATCATCATCATCATCATCATCATCATCATCATCTTCTTCTTCTTCTTCTTCTTCAAGAAAAATTGCGTTAGTAACATCATTGATTAACTTTTGTTCATGATCATCATCTACATCATCTTCTAGTTGTTCGCAATATTCTTCTTCCATCGCATTATACCCCATCGAAATTCCTCTTGGATCATGTATAACAACAAATGACCAACCTGATTTATGTGGAACTTCTGAGTAAAACACCTGCTCACATTGTCTTGGAAGAACATAGGGCTCATCCCCAACTGGCACAAACCACCTTCTATTAACCATTGGAAATCCATTCTCATGTTAAATAATAGTTCTATCAGGATCATTTTTATTAAGTTGTAGCCTGTACCATCTAACAACAAAAAGAACTAATCTGAAGGAATTAAATTCACACTCAATTACATCAACCAAAATGCAATAGTATTTATTTTCAGACTCTCAAGGATGTAAGTCATTTCTAGATGAAATATTAGTCCCCTGAAAGACTGCACTTATCCCATAATCACAAGTTTTGTTTGTGTCATCCAATTTTTTGATATGAAATTTATGACCATTACAAAACATAGCCTTGTGGTGTTTGACCTACAAAAATATGTCAAACATGTACAAATTATTGCATCGGGAGTTCATAAACATATAGGTGATTAACAAATTTATATGTACTTGGAAATCTCTTAAACCATGTGCTAAATCTATTTTCTATTATGTAACATTTGGATCTTCATTACGATGAGCTTAATTAACCAATGAAGACACAACTTCCCATGTTAATATGTGACCTAAATGATGACACCATTCAATCCATACCATCATCCAATCTTGATTGTTTGCAATATACAAATGTATTGCATCCAAATCTCAAGCAGCTGTACAAAAAATAAATAGACGACTTACAACCGATTAATTTTGAAGATTAAGAATTAATTAACAGCTATAATAACATCTTATAATTTATTACCTCTCACTTTCCTCAATCTACCTTTCCCCACCAAGTACTCCCCTTCAAATTTTCTAATAGTGTCGAGATCCCAAATGCGATCTATATGGATCTTTGATGCAAGCTTAGGAAGATATTCAATAATGTACACCATAGTTTGGTATATCATATATCCCTCCACCATAGAAACCTCAAGACATGTTCTTTGCCAAACCAAAGCCTTCAAAAATTTTAGGTGCCTCTCAACCATCCACATTGACCGAGTGTGTATGGGTCCACACAATTCAATCTCCTCAACTTTGTGTATGAGGTAGTGTTCTTGTATTTGAAAAAGGTTGAAGGTAGAAAATTTTGCATTTCACACATTTGATGAGGAATTCTTCTCTTCCAATATTTTATATCTTCTTTATGGATTTCTTTAGATGACAACCACCTAAAAGACATTCAAGACACAAAAATATATAAACACAAGAATTTATAATATATACAACAAATTGAACAGATAGCATTTCTTACCTCATGTATTTTCCAAGATCATATAACACTTGTTTGATGTTATTGTTGAAGTTCTCTGGGAGAGATAGGGGTAGCACGTACAGCAACAATTATAAAAATAATCATGTCATTCTTTTCTCACATAATACAGTGAGAAGTACATGCAATTTACAAATATATTTTAAATACAAAAGAACATGACTTACCTTTATGAAGGTATGAAAATCATGTAATTTCAACCCTAGTCCAAATTCACTTTTCTTTGATATGGTACTGCTTATGTTCGCGGAAAATCCTGTGGGAAATTGAATTTTTTTGTATGACTTCTTTTATGGCATCACTGTGCTGCTTTGTTAACAACCAAAGAAGGGCACTTATATTAATCCGTTCTCCATTTCTATTTGATCCAATGAAATTTTTCATTGCATGATTGGATTCATTAATGTCACTAAAAATTTTGACATTTTTTTTTTTGTCACGCCTTCCATCCAATATCTTCCACAGTGTCTCCATTACATTCTTTTCAATATGCATAGTATTAAACAAATGCACAATTTGCAGCTGATCATAGTAGGGAAACCTACTAAATTGTCTGAGATAACTTTTTAGTCCCTTTGGAAGGTGCTCAGTAGTATTTCCTTGACGACATTCATGATCATCAATCACATAATGAGAAAACAAAACACAATATAAAAATACAAATTCCAAACATAAAGTATTAGGTAGAATGGTAGTATCTTGATGATTAATTCTATTATATTCCAACTTCCATAGGTGAGGTGTCATTCTCCATGGCTTAGATGTAGTCTCTTCTTTCCCATTGAAAAGATGTTTTTTGGTAATTCGATAGTTGCAATTTTTGTGGAGAAATTGTTTATGCTCATCAAACACCTGCTTTCCTAAACTTTTTGAATGATGAGATTTCATCTTTGGACCAAAAACTAGACATGCAAATTTTCCCTTTTTTTGAAGACCTACAAGATAATGATACAATTGGATTAAATATGTTAATTTTTATATTTAGAATTATCATGTACAACTTGAATTCACCATAACATACCAGAAAAATGTGTTAGCCCTGGGGCATCATGTATTATCCATAGAAGCATTGCATGGAATTAAAATTGTAAGTATCCTATTTGTCTAGAGATTTCATACATAGTGACACCATTCCATAACTCCACCAACTCATAGATAAGAGGCTCAATATATACATTCATATCTTAAAACTTGGTATTTACCTAGTTGAATGAACAACATTGCATAATTATTGTGACCATTTTACTGCAAGATTTATAATAACATGGAGATAACTATTAAATGATCAAATACCCTGAACAATCATTTCCAACATAATGTGCTCCCTCTTTATTGACATCCATGGAGGAATGTTATTATTGATGACAAAAATAGGCCAAACAAAGTAAACAGATCTTAGCTCTCCAAATGGATTGACACTATCTGTTGCCATTGAAAGCTTGAGATTTAGAGGTTCTTCGATAAAGTGTGGCCACTTTTCTTCTATGTCCTTAAATTTAGAACCATTTCTAGGCATTCAAATAATGTCATCTCAACTTCTATTGCGTGCATGGTAATCCATAAATTGTGCCAAGCTACTACACATGAATTTTTTTTGTAAACGTGGTATAATGTGGATGTAACGAAGAACCTTATGAGGCACCTTTTTTGTTATTTGATCTATTTGATATCTACTCGTATGACATTTAGGGAATTCTATTATGAATTCATTTTCATTATGATCAATAATATGATCATTGGGACAAGCATCTATTGCTTGATACTCTATTCCAATTCTTTCATAGTGGCACATAATTCTCGATATGAGTGAGGGAGAATATTTGATGGTGGTAACAAAAACTCACCTATCAATCTATAGGAAAAAATAAGTTGTTAATATTAACAATATTTATGGTACATTTTTCACCCTTTAATTACTATAATGACATATATGACATACCTTAGCATACATGACATTGTTATGTTGGATAAACCATTCATAACCTTGAAGTTCAATAACAACAATATAGCAGAGAGAAGAGTTGTTTGGGAGCCTTCATAAAGGGTCATGGTTTCCTTCTCAAGTAGACATATATCATGGATGACATCAACATCATCCTGATCATCATCATCAATTGTGCCAGTACCAAATGTGTCATGGATCAATGTATTAGTACCATCATCTTCAAATGTGTTATTTGGTGCATGATTGTCATCTTCCATGCGATCATAATATTTAGTTTCAATATTCTCACCTCCATGATCCTCCACTTCCAAAGCCATAATCTCCATATTCACACCTCCATGGTCCATATCGCATACTCCCCTAGGGAGGTCGACCTATATAAAAATGATGAACACAAATAAACCATGATAATGATCTCATCATCAAGTGTATTTCATATATATATTAATTGTTAAATAAATATACAAAAAAACTTACCAATTGGTGATGATCAAACCCCCCTTCAATGTGACCATCATCCCTATAATATCTCTTATATGTTTTTATTAGCAATCTTCTTCTGTTTAAGCCCTTACAAATATCATAGGGACAATAACATTTTCTATCACCTTTTCTTTTCAAGTTAAACCATAATTTTATTGATTGTATCCCCATTACCTTCTTCACTTGGATTGTCTGACATGATCCTTCTTCACTTAGATTATCTATAACCTAATTATAGATATAAATTGAAAAGTTAGTTATGAAATTATGTTGTAGTGTAGTGTAGTGTAGTATAGTATAGTATATGTTGTATATGTTGTGTGTGAGTGTGTGCGCGCATAAAAAGGGGGCCTTTATCTTTGATCTTAAAATGAAAAATATTCTTATCTAAAACTTTTTTAGGGTGCAGGGAACAAAAAATGGAGGCACCTTGAGACCACAAATGGAGGCAAGTTGTTGATTGAGGGTGCAGCGAACAATCACCCCTTTAATCTACAATGACATCATTAAATGTGCCAGTAATATCAATAATTAAAATGATAAATTCAATAATTTAAATGATAAATTCAATAAATATCAAATGCAAACCATTCATCAAACATTGAATATTTTATATGAAATCTATATAGCACAAAAGGAGAAACAATGAGGAGAAAGGGTAGAACATGCACTGTTCTAGTTTGATCCTGATGCTCCCGATGTTCCCGCCTCCAAACAATCTTCTAGCTATCAAGATCATGAAAATGAAGTGCATAAATTCAACTAAGCTAAATGTATGCTAAAATATGAGTTTATCTAAGACATATGAAATAAACATGTTAGTAAATTGAAGCTAAGATTCTATTTAAGAGAAAAATGCACAATAATAAGCTACCGTGAAAATGCTTTCCTACAACATGATAATTACACCTATTAGATTATATCCAAATATAACTATGCATGTCACTATTAAATCAGCTAAAAGAGTTCAATTCGTGGACAAAGGTGTGGTGAAGAAGGACAAAGCCTCTATTAAGGATAAATACCTAACTAAGAAGTAGAGAGATGGATACAATGTTTGGACTTGTGACCATATTATAAATCAAAGACAAGGGAGTTGCACCATTGACAATATCATTAAGAAGGTCCCTAGCATTAATGATGAGATTTGGCTGAAGAAGGATATTCACATAAATAGTTTGTAGCTTTTTTGAGGCTTGGTTCCCCTATTTTGTAATTTTGGTCTATTATTTTATCTCTAGTTAGATATTGGTTAGTTTAGTTATTATTTATATTATGTGTTGGCATAACTATATTTGATAACCATATTACATTGTTTAGTTGTATAATTTTGCTATTGTATAACTGTCATCTCTGTTGGATATGTAACAGTCGACTCTTTTTGAATTGTATCAAAGGCACATGATGCTATCAAATAATATCATTTAATTATTCCACTCTTTCATTTGGTATCAAATCCAACAATGAGTTTCTTTCATTTATAAGTAACACCTCCTGTCAGAGCATTTATGAGGATAATGAGTGATTGAAATTTATTGATTTTCCATTTGTAAATGATGTTTTACAAGATGACCCTAATGTGGCATGGTTGGGATTTATGTGAGTGGTGGAATTCATATCTATACTCCATGGATAAATGAAATATATTTAAACTAAAGTGTGGACTCGTGAGTGTTAGTTTATGTCTCCTAAAACTAGCTTATTATTTAAATCTAGACAAAAATATCCACAAGGTAAGGTTTGGTACATATTATTAAAAAAATGATGCATAAGTTTCCAATAAATTTGCAAATTATCAAGTCACACGGATCTACAATTACAAAATTATCTCAACATCAATCTATTAATCAATTGGATTTTTGGCTCATACTAACCCACCTTCTTTTCAAGTTGTGGTGGCATGCCTTTATGCATGCCTTGTCTATTCTCCAGACCAGCCTCCACCTTTTCATTCAAAAGATGTCCAAATTTCTTGAAAATTAGTTAAAAGTATCATAGCACCTTTATGGTTTTGTAAAATGGGGCTTTAACAAATACCCAATCGATACATATAGGTAGTGACTCATTTTTCATTTTGTAATTTTTTTTTTAAAATTTGATAGTATGGTCTAGATATCCAAACACAAACCATGTGTATCACATAAATACAAGAATCCATACATTATATTATTGCACATAAATAAACCTTAAATACAAAATTATATTATTTACATTCTACGGATCAAATTTTATCAATTCTATATGATAAAAATAATTCAATGCCTTTTATTTCCTGAAATATATCAGATGAATTCCCTTTTATCTCTATATGTTTTTTATATGATTGCCCATATTTCCAATCCATCATTATACCATATTTTTAAATTTAAAAATAAATTTATACTAATAAAATTTGAATGTACAACTTCCTTTGATAATTAGAATATGATTTAGAATGCCTGATCAAATTAAGGAAGAAAGTGCCAAGACATAAGACCTAGTTTATCCAAGCCACAAAATCTATACAAATATGTTCCAAGATATAAGACCTTTATCCAAGCCGCTTACCCTATACAAATATTAGGGAAAATTTTGGTAACTATCAAATATTTGAGCAATTAAATTTCCCTAGCAACAAACTAGAGTTTACAACTAAGTTCTCTGATTTATAAAAGAAAAGAATAAAAAATTATAAAGTTTTAAAGATACATTAATCATTGACTGTGATTACTATGTTAAACAACCTATTCCTTTCCAAAGGCCAATAATATGACTTAATAACTAAAAACAAATTAAAAATCCTAACTAGGGTTAACAAACTAGAGTAGAGACTAAGTTATAACAAGAAGATACCCATTAAATAATCGATAATGGAACACAGAGATACATTACTCAAACATAATTAGTACTACTTACCTACCATTCAAAGTAACAAATCAATATTAATTTTCAAAAAGATCACTACAGTTGAATATTTCATGTTCCTTTTGTATACTTCCACACTAAAGTTTCTTTGCATTAGAGACTAAAGTTCCTTCACATTAGAGACTAAAGTTTCATAAGACATGGGTGGAGTAGAACATTATCTATGGCAGGGTGGGAATCAAAGAGACCATTTGATCATCAATAGAAAATTTTCACAGTGTTTTTAAATCCCAAATGTATGCAGTAAAGATCAAATCCCAAATGTTTGCAGGGTTTGTAAATCCCAAATGTTTGCAGGGTTTATAAATCCCAAATTTAAGGATATTATATTTTTACTCAAATCCCAAATGTTTGCACTAAAGATCAAAATTGATATTATATTTTTACTTTTATGCAGTGGAGAAATCATATGGAATGATTTAGTTGTCCTGTGTTGGTGTTGTGGAAAGAGTTGCAGAGATTGTGTGCCATGCACAGAAACTAGTGTAGTAAAAACCTAGTTAAATGTAGAATTGGTACCTATGAAACCCTAGACTGCAATGTGCATCCCATTTACAACCATTCTTTGAAAATTAGTCAAGGTTTAAAGAAGGACAAGTGTGGGAAATACTTGTGCAACAAGGGGTAGATGTACTATTTAGAATAGTCACTGTGTCACTTGACCTCCTTCTATCAATCTCCTTCTCTCTCATCTTCAATATTCCACAAAATGATTTTGTTTCACTTTTTTTCATGTATACCCTGAATCTGTCGGCATTTTGATGGTCTATTTAAAACCCATTGGAATTATAACAACATTGGGGACAATTACAAAAAAAAACCCAAATTCAAAAAAAAATTCATCCATCGGAAGTTGCATCGAAATTTAGCCCCAAATGTAGTAGTGGCTAAATATTTCAGAGAATCAGATTATTGGTGGTAGAAAAAAAATTGTTCATACTAGCGGAAGGATCGCTAGAAATGAAATTTGTTTGATTTCTAAGATTGAAACTAAAGATGTTGATGAAGCATGCAAAGATGAAAGTTAGTTTAAAGAAATGGAAGAAGAATTGGAACAAATTGAAAATAGGAAGATATGGATTCTTGTTCCTGGACTTGTGGAAAAGAATTTGATTGGCACTAAATGGGTATTCCAAAAAAAATTGAATGAGGATGGTGAAGTGATTTGAAACAAATCCATACTTTTTTATAAGGGATATTCTCAAATGGAAGGTATTGATTTTGAGGAGACTTTTTCTCATGTTTCTACAATTGAAGGTATTAGAATATTTCTTTCATATGCTACTAATAAGAATTTTAAGTATATAAGATGGATGTTAAGTCACCATTTTTTAATGGAGATTCAGAAGAGGAAGTATATATTGAGAAACCAAATGGATTTTACTTGACAAATAAAGATGACATGGTTTTTCGGTTGAAGATAACTGTATATGGACAAAAGAAAGCTCCTAGAGCTTTCTATGTGAGGTTAGGTAAGTATTTATTGAATATTGGTTTCAATAAAGGTATTGTTGACTGTAAATTATGCTTCAAAATTATTGATGTTAATATTCTGATTGTTGAAGTATTTGTCAGTGATATAATTTTTGGTGGAAATGACAAGGTAAGTAAAACACTTTCTGATGAGATGCAAAAGTAATTTGAGATGTCTATGATAGGTGAGATGGAATTTTTTCTTGAAGTACAAATTACACAAATAAATAAAGTTATTTTCATTTCTTAGTCTAAGTATGTGAAAGAGTTGTTAAATAAATTTGGGATGGAAGATTCATAACTTTTTGGTACTCCTATGATCACTAGTTGTGAATTGACAAAGATTAATGATACACCTAATGCAAATAAGACTACATACATATTAATGATTGGTGGACTATTATATTTGACACAAACTATACCATACATTATGAATGATCTTTGCAATCATGGTAGATTTCAATAAAAACATAAGGAATCACATGTTGCTTCTGTTAAGAGGATAACTCGATACTTGAAGGGAACAAATGATTATGGCTTATAGTATGGTAAATATGATGAATTCTAAGTGAGTGCATATATTGATGTTGATTTGGAAGGTAATGTGGATGACAGGAGGAGCACTAGTGGTGGATCATTATTTAAAGGTAAGAGATTATTCTCGTGGGCATGTAAGAAACAAAATTGTATATCTCAATCTACTATTGAAGCTAAGTATGTTGGTGTTATTGTTAATTATACACAAGTGGCATGGATGAAACAAATTTTGAAAGATATCAAAGTGAATATTGATGATCCTATTGCTATATGTACTATGACAATTCAAGTTCTATCAATATTTCAAAGAACCCTGTATTGCATTCAAATACAAATCATATTTCTATCAAATATCATTTCCTTAGAGACAAATTTAGTGAAAGAGAAGTCGGATTGGATTGTGTATCTAGTAAAGAGAAGATTGCAGATATATTCATAAAACCATTTCTAAAGGATACTTTTGATTATCTCTAAGGTAATCTTTGTATGATTTACCCTCCTAATCAGAGCTAGAGATGCATTGAGATGCATCAGGCTAGTGTACTTACAGAGCTATCATTCTTCTAGATTGATGTTTTGGTGGCTTCTCCTTAGGGGGTGTAGTTTGTGGTAAGCATTTCATGAATTGTGTTGTTCATATGTTTTTTTACCTCTATGGCTTAGTGTATTCATTGTTCCTTTTCCATTTATGTCAAAGTGGGGGGAGATATTCATGTAAAAAATAATTGAGGTTTGAGGAGAGATATTCTACATGAGATTATAGGAGACAGATGTCATATTGTGGATATTATTGATATTGTTGTTGGTATTGTTTCTATGTGCCTTGATTGATTTTTTCACATCATATGTTGCCATCAATGTCAAAGGGGGATATTGTTGGATATTTCTTAGATGTTGTTCGGATTATGCATATATGTTGGCATCAAGGTTTTTTCACTAATGTCAACATACTACTACTATTGAAGAGAATGTTCCTAATATGTTCAATGAGGTTGAAATTATTGGTACAGATACTACACAAAAGATATACTATTATGATCATGCTCTTATCTTTAGAGTTGTCTATAGCTAATACATGTCAATTCACAAAAGTTAGAGGGATGATTTGAGAGCGTTATGACTAATTTATCAGACGCTAGTATTTTGTTGTTCAAGAAGAGAGAGAGTTTACATTTTTTATTATTATGGATTAGTGTTGAACAACTAGTTGACACTAACCTTATAGTGAGTTTGGTACATACATATGTGTCCTTAACTAGAGTGGTCCATGATTTGGTTATTGGAAATCTATATTTCTTGAGTAACAGACATTGCATATATTGTTATTTATGAATGGTGCAGAGAAGGATTTATATCTTGAGTTCAGGATAATGCTAAGTTTTCTAAGGTACTTAACATTGCTTGAACTGATGTTTCTTGATCTTGAGTTGTTGGATCACATGGGATGAAGTGATTAGGTTGGATTATTTTTGTGTAACATATTGGTGTTCTTCATTTGTTCTTAGCCAAATTGATGATGTAACATGTTGTGAAGGTTCAAAACATGATTGGTGGATCTGAGCATGGTCAAGGTGGTTGATATCGATCATTGCATTATCCTGGCCAACATTCAATTGATTTCATTGAGGATTGAATTGTAATTAATAAATATTATTGGAAATTAGGTCCCTCGGAGACCTAGTTGAGATGAGCTAATGAATTGTATATAAAACTCAAATCAATTGATGTTGCAAAGTCATACTAGAGATATACAGATGTGTGGAAAAAGGGATATGTACATGATGTTGTATGAAGAGGTAATTGTTGAATCTGAAATAAGTTAGAGATCTCTATGCTTCATTGGAACTTTTTTTGCATAACATATGCTATCAGTTAGTTCATGTGTTTGGATTATAAATCCTCCTTGATCTTTAATTAGATTGCACTGTAAGGCAGAGAACCTTCTCATAATTGTGATTGAGTAGTGAGTTCTAGGTAGTGTGTATGAATGCAGGTGCATTGCCCTTTTGTAATACTCCTAACTAGGTATATTATTTATCACTAACTACACTCATCTTGTGGCTTCCATGCCCACCATGTTTTTTCATCTAGCAAGGTTATCGTGTCAAAAATCTTGGTCATATGTGTTGCTAATGCATTGACATCTTGCTTTCATGTTTATAATTCAGATCTGAGAGTAAACTTTGTAGGTTGACTAAAGTCTTATCAGATTGCGGCACAACTAATTCACCCCTTTTACCCCCCTCACCCACCCTCAGTTGTGTGTGTGTGTATCTACATATATGTGTGTGTGTGTGTGTGTTTGTGTATATGTGTGTATATATATATGTGTGTGTGTGTGTGTGTGTGTACGTATATGTATATCTATATATATGGGTATATTTATGTATATGTGTATATATATGTATATATACACATACACACACACACACACATATATATATATATATATATATACATACACACACACATATATATGTATATATACATGTATATATACATATATC
>MU226831.1:2580766-2596776 GCA_018584345.1 Thuja plicata | reverse complement strand
GTCAAAAGCCTTTGCAAATATGTCTTTGATGTCATGCAACACCTGCTTTTGCTTTTGTTCTATCTTCATCTCTTCCTGTCTCTTCTTCCTCTTAAGTAACTCTTGAAGAGTCCCTATTTGTTCAAAATATAACTCATTGGGATCCCATTGTGGAATCATAATGATCTCATCTAATGTTACATCTAGAATCTGAGACTTCTTCTTCAAGATTTTCTTCTTCTTCAATTCTGGAGATCTTATGCTCGGCAGCATAATATCTTTTCCTTTGATAGTGTCAATGTCCAATGCCTCTTTAAATTCTGTCAGTATTGTCTTTGGATTCAGCATACCACTAGTTTTAGGACCTGTAGGATTAGATGATGAAGAGTGTGGTAGATCAACCAACACTTGCATTGCCTCTTTTTCTTTAGGCTTATCAACAATATCTGTTATCACTACTCCACTATCTAAAACTGTCTTCACAACCTCTAAAATAGGTGGATTCTATGAAGTTACCTCTTGTTCATTTGTTTTCTGTTGCTTTTCACTTTTTTGATCATTGACAACTTCAATTATCTCATCAGATGCTATGATTTTTCCTTCTTCAGTATCAGTTTCCTTAGTAGGCGAATGAGTGTCTTTACCACTTGGTATCTCTTGTTCCTCAACATTCAAATTGCTTGGATCATCAACTATAAAATCCATAGGGCTATTTGCAGTCAGATCAACAGAGTTTGTTGCATCTAATGCATCTTTGGTCTTGTCTTGTTCTATGATAATTTGATCTTTAGTTATCTGTGGTTCAGGGGTAGTCTTCACTTCAACTTCTTTTGCCTTTTTCTTAGATGTCCCTTCACCAGATCTCTTATCTTCTAGAATGACCAGTCCAAATATTTCCTTCTAGATCCTTGTGCTTTGTTTTACTACACATTCAATATCATTTTTCAGAATAGCATAGCCTCTGAGTTTTGGAAAAAACCTACTCTTGTAATTCTCAATGAATTTGGTTCTTTGTTTTGAGGTTAACTCAGGTATTACCTGGGCTAGTGTTCCTTCCCTGATCTGTCTTTTTGTGGCAAGTGCAAATTCCCATTTGCTTGATAGAAAATCATAAAGTTCATTAGGCACATGATTTCCTATCTCTGTAGGAGTTAATTTGAAATTACTCATCATGTCCAAGAGTGCTTCCTGTACTTTGTTCCTATCTATTTTATTCAACTTTTCATACTTAATGAACTTAAAATTTGCCAACCCTGTTGAATTCCTCAAAGTGTCACATACCTCATCAATACTTGTTGGTTTCTTGAATTGTGTTGTAGGTATGTTGCTGGGTTCATCAGTTTCTGTCTTCTCCTGATAATGAGTGTCATTCATTTGTTTGGCCAAATTTTTCCTTCCAGTCAAGGACTTCTTTAATTCTTGTCTTGCAGTCTCAAGATGTTGTAGTGCTAGTTGAATATCAATCTTTTGATTCTCAATGACTTTACCCATCTTGTAGATCTGCATCTCAAGATATATATTCTCAAGCTGATTATGACCTTTTTAGAGAACTAAGCTCTGATACCAATTGTTGGAAATACAATAATGGGAAAGCAAGATACTGAGAGGGGGGGGTGAATCAGATCTTCAAAATTAAACACTTAAAACAAACTGATCCACATTCATACATATATGAATCTTATGTAATCTCATATAGCATCCACACAATGAAATAAATAACACATAACACAATAACTTGGTAACCTAGAAACCCAAATAGGTAAAACTGGGATGGGGATGACACCCACAAAATTATCCACTACTACAGTAATAAATTGTTCCTGTTAAAGCTACAAATGTTGATTACAAAATGTAATCTACCCTGTTAAAAGTCAGCCCAGTTAAGAGCTTAAGATCATTACAATCTACTCTATTAAAGGATTTGAACTTACAATAAAGTAAAAACTCTATTAAGAGATAAAGAAAGGTCTACTAGAACCACTCTGTTAAGAGATTTTCACCTGATACAATGATTAAAATGTCTAAAGTATTGATCCTTCATTATGCACTTTGATGCTAATGATGGATCTCCTCTTTCCAGTACCTTCTAAGATCTCATAATCTGATATAACTTTACTCTGCTATTCATTGTGTTATCACTTTGCTTGATCTCTAATTCTTAACAAAATAACCCTCTGTACATTTCACTTCAAAATGTAGTCACTAGACAAAACATCTACTCTCTCCTTGCACACACAAAATAGGGTTTAGAAGAAATCTTATATGCCTGTTCAAATCTGATAGCGAGATCTAGATCAACAATCAAGATCTGATATCCATACCTTAATGGTAAAATAAATAATGTTTACAATGAGTCATGCATAGGATAAAACAATTAAATGCATAACTAACTCCATAGAAGAATATTAAATGCATACATAAGTCAGCCCAAAAATCTTATACATGTCGGCCAGATCACTTATTCTTGAAGTTTGTATCATTCTAGACATGTATACAAAAATTGTTCTACTCGACACTTGACTTCTTTGTCGCTCAGCACTTAACATCTATGTATCCTACTCGGCTCGATAATGTAACTTGGCTCGGCAATGTAACTAGGCAAACTAAAAACTGCTCGACAATGTTGCTCGGCCTTGGATAGTTTTAGCTCGGCCACAATGATAGCCAACTAAAACTGCCTAAGTGAATGACAAAGTGTTGGTCACTAATCATCAATAGAACTTAGAGATTAACACTTGGGAATGCAAATTTGGAAAACCCCTAAGGGTATTTTTCTTTCTCAAAGTAAATATGCTAAAGATCTTCTTGATAAATTTCATATGAATGATGATAATCATGTTTCAATTCCATGTATTTAGGAACTCAGTTAATCATAGATATGGAAACTCCATTTATAGATGCTACTCCTTATAGAAAACTTGTTGGAAGTTTAAATTATCTAACTCTCACTAGACCTGATATATCTTTTAGTGTTGGTTTAGTTTCAAGATTTATGTCCAAACCTCAATGAACGCATTTCAAAATTGCTAAAAGAATATTAAGGTATATTAAAGGTACTCTTGATGTAGGTTTATTTTATGATACAAATTATGATTTTACATTAAAAGGATTTATTGATTCAGATCTAGGTGGAGATTGCAATGATGGAAAATCTACTTTTGGGTATTGTTTTTCTCCTGGTTCACGAGCAATCTCTTGGAAAAGTAAAAAAGATCAATCTGTTTCACTATGTTCTACTGAATTTGAATACAAAATTAGCACCAATGCCTCTAAAGAAGCCTTATGGCTTAGAAGAATACTTGAATATTTGGGTCTACCTCAACATGAACCTACAACCTTATTGATGTGAGTGTTCCAAGGCTTGCTAGCACTTTTCCTAAGATACCTTAGCTTGTCTCTTCTAGGAACCTAATCTCCTCTAGGTCCTGATTGGCTTAGATGATTAACTAAGTCCAATTCCCACTACACTTACAAGAGTCTAAGTGCCAATTTCCACTTTAACACTCATGAATCACTTGCAAGGGTTTCCATCATCATGTAGACATTGAATTTGATCCCAATGGAATCTATTTTGAAGTATCTCTTCATTGTTTGCAATCGAGTTCACAATTTTGTCACTAGAAGACCTAATTCCTTGTAGCCTTTCACAGTGCATTTTTACCACTTCTTTTAAAACTTTCCCAAAGAACTTGAAAATATAAGACCATATCCAAACACCATTTTTCCGTTTACAAGATATTTTGAAATTTTTAGTTCCCTAAGTCATCCGTACATAGGGTTCCTACAATCTAGGTCCAATAGGGCTAATAGCCCTAATTTCTAGGGCTGATTACAACTTAATTGAAAACTTATTCAAAACTTGGTCTCAATGATTGGTATGAACTCAACCATCACAAAATATCAAGGTATGACTAAACCCTAATTGGAACTGTACTTAGTCCATATAGTACTTTCTTCCCCTGTATGAAACATGTCAATTCTTCTATCTTAAACCACTAACCAAACACTGTCAGCTCGCCTAGGGCTTAGTAGTAAAAATATCTCTCCATCTTTATAAGACTCCTAATCCTAAACATATGTACAATATTGACTCCCCTAACATTTCCATCCATCCTTAGGGTTTTCCCATGGCTATATTTCATGGGGGAGCCATGACTAGACTGACTGGTCAAGACAGGACCAGTAGACTCTCTAAACACAACATAATTTATACAAGACCTTAAACAACCACAAAGAAACTTGACTACTGAATGAAAAAAACTCCAAACTATCCTAAGAACACAAAAAAATCTTTATTTTGAAGCTTTCAATCCATAAAGTATCACTGTCACAATGAAATGCTCAGGATTTCTGAAAACACAAAATTGCAGACTGTATTACTCTTTCAAACTTGTTACAATGAATGACAAACTCATGTGATTTGAGTCTCTCTATGCATTAGATGCCTTCTTCCATCATTCTCAACATTTTTGGTCAATTCCCCACTCCTATTTTGTAGGGGGATCCAAGGTAACCGAGTTGCATGCAACATTTGCAATAATTGCAAATGTTGTCATAGCAACATTCTAGCAACTTTTGGCATCTTTCCTTTTATGACACTTTCCTTATTTCTAGGACCTCTAACCTCTTTATTTTGTGTATCCAAGATCATTAAAGGCCTCAACGCATCTCTATGTCCTCATTTATGTGTTTAGGACACATTTCTGACTCAAATCCAACATTTAACTACTATAAATGGCTATTGTTGTGACCTTAGTACTAATGACTAACTCACCTAGACCACATTGACATGACCTTCTAAGGTCTAGAAACAAAATAAATATCTTGACTTGGCCAATATCAAGTACAAGCCAAAATGATAAAAACATCGAGGTTAGCCTAGGTGTGCTCCTGCACCATCCTCCCGAAAACAAAAAGTTCAATTTGCCCTTGGATTGAGGATGCTTAGATCAATCCCCATCTTCTTGAACTCTAATTCTGTAACCCATACTACATCAGCATTGGTTTGATCATGTCTTTTGATCAATTTTTCCTTATACTCTTTGGTTCTAGTCTTTTTGTAGATCCTAGTATCCAGTATACTATCAGCTCCTATGACTATAGCAGAGGGTAATTGGAGATCTTCCACATCTCTGATCACTTCCTAGAGACTCTGATCCATATCTTTCTATGGTCATTTTTAATGGACTATGTCCATGATGTTAAAAATAGGTGACCGTGCACTGTCTTCCGAGAGCTCAACTTTGAATGCATTTTCACCATACTTAGGCAAGATAGGACAAGGACCTATCCTTCTCATCTACAAATTGTGAGGGACTCCCTTTTGAAGTATTTATTTGTTTAGGTGTACCATCACCAAGTCACCCACACTGAACTGAACTGTTCTTCTACTCTCATCAACCTTGGTTTTATTTTTCAAGGTGTTCTCAGTGTCTCATGTATCTCCTGCATTGCACAATAAAAATCATCTACATATCCACTTTCCTTCACTCTATCCTTCAAGTCTCTCAAATCATAGAGTCCTCTAGGATTCAATCCATATACTATCTCAAAGGGGCTCTTCCCTGTTTATCTATTTATGGTGTCATTGTAGGCATATTCATCTTGCCCAATCAATTGATCCCATTACTGTCTATACTCCTTTTTCAAGAACCTTAGTATATTTCTAAGGTTTCTATTCACCACTTTGGTCTGACAATTAGTTTGGGGATGGTAGGAAGACCCAAAGGATAAATTAGTACCTAATCTTTGCCAAAGAGTCTTCCAAAAATGACTCATAAATTTGGTGTCTATATCAGACACAATGCTCTTAGGTAACCCATGGATTCTTACTATCTCTTTGAAGAAGAGAGAGGTTATTTGGCTGGCATCATGAGTTTTCTTGCATGGCACAAAGTGAGCCATCTTACTAAACCTATCCACAACTACATAAACACTATCCATGTCTTTCCTTGTCTTGGGTAACCCAACTACAAAATACATGCTCAAGCAATCCCAAGGCCTAGTGGGAATAGGTAGTGGTTGATAAAGACTAGAATTTGAAGAAGTACCCTTTGCTCTTTGACATACAATGCAATTCTCCACATAGCTCTTAACATCAAGGTTCATTCTCAACCAATAGTAGAACCTTTGAACAAGTTCTTGGGTCTTAGTGATTCCAAAGTGACCACTTAATGCACCATTGTGCTTTTCCTGAATCATATTCTCCCTAATAGAGCCACTAGGGACACATAACTGATTTCCTTTAAACAAAAGGTTACTTTGCAAAGTGTATTCAACATACTTACTATGAAAATGGTTCTTGTATTTAGCACATACCTTATAAATATCTACAAAGTCCTCATCTTCCACATATAGATCCTTGAAGTGATCTATTCCCATACTCTTCAACTGAATCTCTTGGATGCTAAGAGCTCTTCTAAACAATGCATCTGCCACCTTATTGAGGACACTTTTCTTTTGTTTTATATTAAAGGTGTAAGCTTGTAGATATTTAACCCATTTCATGTGCTTGTGGCTGAACTTCTCTTGAGAATTTAGAAAACTGAAAGCTTGATTGTACGAATAGACAATGAACTCCTTGGGCAGAAAATAGTACCTCTACTTTGTCAAAGCTTGAACCAAGGCATACAACTCAAGATCATAAGAAGGATACTTCTTCTTTGCTTAACTCAACTTTTCTGAATGAAATGCTACTGGTCTACCCTCTTAGCTTAGGACAGCCCCAATAGCTATGTTGCTTGCATCACATTCAATCGTGAAAAGCTTATCAAAGCTTGGAAAGACTAACATAGGTTGGGTAGCAATCTTTTCCTTCAATGACTCAAAACTCTTAGTAGCTTGTTCATTCCATATGAACTTGGTCTTCATTCCTCCTTTGATTGTGTCCAACATGGGAGCACAAATAGCACTGAACTACCTTATAAACTTGCTATAATATTGAGAAAGGCCGTGGAAACTTCTTACCTCTATTTCTGACCTTGGAGTAGTCCAATTCATGATGGCTTCCACTTTACTCTTGTCCATTTTTAGATTTCCATGAGAGAGAACAAACCCAAGGTACACTAGCTCTTTTTTGATGAAATCACATTTCTCCAAGTTAATCATCATCTTCTCTTCATGTAGCTTCTTGAAGATAGTCTCAAGGTGTTGAAGATGCTCCTCACTTGTCCTACTATAAATCAATATATCATAAAGATATAATACTACAAATTTTACAATGTAGTCTTTAAGGACTTCATTCAGTAGCCTCATGAATGTGGAGGGAGCATTAGACAGTCCAAATGGGATGACAAGCCATTCATAAAAACCTTCATTGGTTTTGAATGTTGTCTTCCATTCATCTCCCTCATGTATCCTAATTTGGTGATAGCCACTCTTCAAGGCTATCTTACTAAAGTACTTAGCTTCACCTAGACAATCCATTAGGTCCTCAATCCTAGGTATGGGGAACCTATACCTAATGGTTATCCTATTTATGGCTCTTGAATCAGTGCAAAGTCTCCATGTTCCTCCTTTCTTTGGTGCTAGGATAGTAGGTACTATATAAGGGCTAATGCTTTTCTTGATAAGGCCTTGGTTAAGGAGTTCTTCTATTTTCCTAGCAATTTCCTCATTTTGTTGAGGTGTCATCTTGTAGGCTGCCTTATTAGGCAGGGTAGCTCTAAGTATGAAGTCTATCCTATAACTTATGGCTCTTGTAGGGGGTAATGTTTATGTTTTTCCATTGGAAACTATGCCTTCATAAGTCTGCAACATACTTTGTATCTCCTTAGGTATCTCTAATTTCTTGTCTCCTTTTTCTTCATTCTTTTCTCTTAGTCTTAGCACCAATGCATAGCCAACTCCTTCTCCTTCTTCCATGGCTTCTATGAATTCTTTCTCACCCACCATAAGCACATTACGTCATGTTGTCTTCACATCTACATCTTATAATAATGATTGGATGTTTAAAGTTACTTTATCCTTCTTGAATTTATAGGAGTTCTTCACTCCATCATGGATAGCTTGGTGGTCAAATTGTCATGGCTTTCCTAGGAGAAAATGATATGCATCCATGGGTAGCACATCACATAGAAACTTGTTCTTATATCTCCCTATAGAGAACTCTACCCATGCTCGCTCATTGACTAAGACATGATGTCCCTTATTGAGCCATGTGACCTTGTAAGGATGGGTATGAGGTATCCTTGTCATGCCTAACTTGCTGACTGCTTCCTCTGACACAATGTATTAGTACACCCTGAGTCTACAATGACTCTACATACTTTTCCCATCACCTTAAATTTAATTTTGAATAGAGATCTCCTTTGGCTTGGTTCCTCCTTGACTAGTTCCTTGATCAATGTTCTCCTCATCATGAGGTTCTCACCTTCTTCTAAATTCAGTGGTACCTCAGAGTGTGTCTCTGCTGCATTTGTCTCCTCATGAACTAAATTAGTTCTCTTCTTTCCTCCTTGAGAAGTACTACCCTTCTCTGGACACCTATAGGTCGGGTGTCCCATTTGGTTACAATGGTAACATTTCTTATTGGAAAAGTAATTGCTTCTTCCTTGTCTACCACTCCTACCTCTGAAACTTGAGTTCCTTCCTCTTCCACCTCTACTATAATTCCCCTCTTACTACTTAGTGTACTTGACTTCTCCTTGTGTCCTTGACTCTGAACTTCTTCCACCATAGCCACCTCTTATTCCTCTACTATCCCTTCCTCTACCTCTTCCTTTGGAGGTTTGCTCTTTCTTTCTTTTTCCTTTCTCCTCTATCTTTAAGGCTATTTGATAGCATTGGCGAATGGTTTTGAAGTTCACAAGACTCATGTCTTCCTAGATAGACCACTTGAGTCCATTCAAGTATCTAGATAGCTTGATGCTTTCATCTTCCACCACTTGTGACCTTAAGCACAACTTTTGGAACTCTTCGGTGTATGCTTGGACATCCAAATATTTTTGTCTAAGATTGTGTCTTCTCCTATGCATCTGAACCTCATAATCATCAGGTAAGTAAGTCTGCTTGACTTTAGTCACCATTCCCTTCTATGAAACTATAGGAGTCTTTCCTTCTTTCTCCCTTTCAGTTTGAACAAACTTCCACTATGTTAGAGCTGATCCTCTCAACCTTGACATAGCCACACTCAATTTTTGGGCCTCTGTGATACCATCACATTTGAAATGGTTCTCTATACTGTCAATCCAATCCACAACTGAATCTAGATACATTTGTCCACTAAAAAGTGGTACACCGTCTAAAGATTTGCCACTTAAGGCCTTCAATGCCTTTAAGAAGGGTTATTGATAACTAAAAGGGTTAGGGGTTGGAAATTCCTCTTCTACATCCACTCCCTTTTCCCTTGCTTCTTCTTCTTCTTCTTTCTGGTCTATCTTATCTTTCATCTTCTCAGGTTTGTCTTGGACTTCTCCCAAGAGTTGCTCCAATTGATACAACCTTTCTCTTAACAACTTGTTGTATTCTTCTTGCTAATCCACCTTTTTGGCTAACTCAGCGTTAGTCACCATGGCTTTGTCTTCTACTGATCCAAATGGTGTATTCTCTCCAACTAATTCAGTAGCCTGAAACATCCACCACAAGCCTAGTCTTTAATCAAGCTCTGATACTAGTATGATGTGAGTTTTCCAAGGCTTGCTAGCACTTCACCTAAGAGACCTTAGCTTGTCTCTTCTAGGTACCTAATCTCCTCTATGTCTTGAATGGCTTATATGATTAACTAAGTCCAATTCCAACTCTTCTCTAAGAGTTTTCCACTCATGTGCTTCACCTTGAAAGACTAACACCTTTTGTTAGTTCAAATCTTCACTTTTCCCACTACACTTAGAAGATTCTAAATGCCAATTTCCACTTAAACACTCATGAATCACTTGTAGGGGTGTCCATAATTATGTAGACATTGAATTTGATCCCAATGGAATCCATTTTGAAGGATTTGTTCATTCTTTTCAATCGAGTTCACAATTTTGTCACAAGAAGGTCTAATTCCTTGTAGCCTTTCACAGTGTGTTTTTCCCACTTCTTTTAAAACTTTCACAAAGAACTTGAAAATATAAGACCATATCTAGATACTCTTTTTTCCTTTTGCAAGAGATTTTGGAATTTTTAGTTCCCTAAGTCATCCGTACATAGGGTTCCTACAATCTAGGTCCAATAGGGCTAATAGGCCTAATTTCTAGGACTAACTGCAACTTGATTGAAAACTTGTTAAAAAATTGGTCTCAATGATTTGTATGAACTAAACCATCACAACATATCAAGGTATGAATAAACCATAATTGGAACTGTACTTAGTCTATACAGTACTTTCTTCCCCTGTATTAAACATGTCAATTCTTCTATCCTAAACCACTAACTGGGCATTGTCATCTCGCTTACGGATTAGTAATAAATATAGCTCTCCATCTTTCTAAGACTCCTAATCCTAAAAATATGTACACTACTGACTCCCCTAACATTTACATCCATTCTTAGGGTTTTCCCATGGCTATATTTCATGGGGGAGCCATGACTAGACTGACTGGTCAAGACAGGACCAGTAGACTCTCTAAACACAACAATTTATACAAGACCTTAAATGACCACAAAGAAACTTGACTACTAAATGAAAAAAACTCCAAACTATCCTAAGAACACAAAAAAATATTTATTTTGGAGCTTTCAATCCATAAAGTATCACTGTCACAATGAAATGCTCAGGATTTCTGAAAATACACAATTGCAGACTGTATTACTCTTTCAAACTTGTTACAACGAATGACTAACTCATGTGATTCGAGTCTCTCTGTGAATTAGATGCCTTCTTCCAACATTCTCAGCCTTTTTGGTCGATTCCCCACTCCTATTTTGTATGGGGATCCAAGGTAACTGAGTTGCATGCAACATTTGCAATAATTGCAAATGTTGTCATAGCAACATTCTAGCACCTTTTGGCATCTTTCCTTTTATGCCACTTTCCTCATTTATAGGACCTCTAACCTCTTTATTTCAATGATCCAAGATCATTAAATTCCTCAAGGCATATCTATGTCCTCATTTATGTATTTAGGACATATTCATGACTCAAATCCAACATTTAGCAACTAAGCCTAAGTAAATGAAAAACTACTAACAATGGTTATTGTTGTGACCTTAGTCATAATGACTAACTCACCTAGCCCACATTTACATGACCTTCTAAGGTCTAGAAACAACCTAACTATCGTGACTTGGCCAATGTCAAGTACAAGCCAAAATGATTTAGCCTAAGTGTGTTCCTGCACCACTTATATTGTGACAACCAAAGTGCAATAGCCTTGGAAAAGAATCTGGTCTACCATGCAAAGTCAAAGAACATTTCTCTCCACCACCACTTCATTAGAGAGAAAATTGAAGACAATAAAGTATCACTCATTTATAGCAAAGGTGAAGATCAAGTAGCAGACATCTTGATGAAGCCTCTTTCTAGAGATAAATTTGAATTTCATTGTAAAAATTTGGGTTTAACACCCCTTGATGTAAATCTCCCAAGTAAAGATTAACGGGGGGTGTTAGAATTAATCTTTCCTTGGTTGAAAATATGTAATTAAAAGGATAAACCATGGTATCCTTATTTGTATTTGTCCTCTAGTCCATGTAGGAGGACATGTCACTATTTTGTATTTCCTTTAATAAGGAAAATAGATATTCCTCCTTAAGAGGAATCTCACATTTTTCACACACACAATATGAATGTGGCATTCATTGAAGATGGGAGTTACATGCAACATCCTCCACTCATCTTTACTTAAGAGATGCCTCTCACACACTTTCTTCAATAATCTTCTCTATTCTTTCACTTCTCCTTCATTTCTCATTCTTTCTCTCCATATTGTAATGAGATTTATGCTCCATTTATCTCTTCTGCTTTAGGCTTTGAGCCTCATTCATAATACGCAAGGGGTTTTTCTTTGCTTTTCCCCTTTCAAAAATCTTTGAGTTCTTGTTGTTGTTGGAGTACTTTGGAGATCCTTTGGGTTGATACTTTGGAGAAATTTCTCTATCTCTCTCTCTCTTGGTGATCTTGGTAACTTCCTTCATGCATTCATACTTGGATTCTTTTATTTTCTCTACTTTTTATGATTTCTAACAAATACTCCATTTACACCTTAGTCCTTATATTCTTGGCTACTCTGGAGCTCATGATATTTTTGACTTGTGCCTTTAGTATGAATTCTAGTTTAAAATATTTTATCACCTTTGCATCCTCTCATTAACCATGATATCCTTCTGGAAGTGGTCCTTTATAGGACACAAGATCTACAACATTAAATATTGTAGAAATTCCTATGTCTCTAGGTAAGTCCACTTTGTAAGAATTATTCCCATATTTTCCTAGAATGGCACAAGGGCCTATCATTCTCATCTGAAGCTTGTTTGGGACACATTTTTGCAACCTTTCCTTGTTCAAGTGAACCATCACTAGATCTCCAACCTGGAATTGAATATCTTTCTTTCTCTCATCCACTTTATGGTTTTTTATGGATAGTATTATCCACTAGTTCTTGTTTCACTATATCATGGACCTCCTTCATGGACTGAGAAAATTCCTTTGCATAACCAGTTCTCACTACACTATTCCCTAGGTCAGTGAGATCACATATGCCTCTATGATAAATCTCATAGACCACTTCAAAAGGACTCTTGCCTGTGGATCTGTTCATGGTATCATTGTAAGAAAACTTTGCCCGTGAAATAACTTGATCCCATGTTTGTGCCCATTCTTTTTTCAGATACCTTAAGAGGTTTCCCAAGCTCCTATTAACCAAATCACTCTTTCCATCCATTTTTCAATGATAAGAATAACCAATAGAGAGGTTGGTACCAAGATTTTTCCACAAGGTCTTCCAGAAATGGGTAATGAACTTGGAGTCTCTATCTGATACAATACTCAAAGGTAATCCATGGATCCCAAGTGCTTCCCTAAAGAAGATATATTCTATTTAGCATGCATCATGGGTGGTTTTATATGGCACAAAATGGGCCATCTTACTAAATACATCCACAATCACAAAGATACTGTCCAAACCTTGTTTTTTCTTAGGGAGTCCAACCACAAAGTCCATACTAAGACACTCCCATGGTCTATTTTGGATTGGAATGGGTTGATAAAGCCTTGCATTAGATGAAGTTCCTTTTTATTTCTAACAGACAATACAAGTCTCTACATACCTCTGTATATCTCTATTCATCTTAAGCCAGTAATAGTATCTTTTGAAAAACTCTAAGGTCTTATTAACACCAAAATGTCCACTCAATGATCCATTATATTTCTCTTGAACTAGGTCCTCTCTCATTAAACCTCTATGCACATAGAGTTTCCCTCCCCTAAAGAAAATACCTTCTTGAAGAGTAAATTTAGAATACTCACTATAGAAATGATTTTGAAAATCTCTAAACACCTTGTAAGTAGCTGAGAAGCCATCATCATCTGGATAATGTTATTTGAAATGATCTATGCCAATGATCCTTAACTGTATTTCTTGGACAGTCAGAAATCCTCTGCTCAATGCATCTCCCACCTTATTTTGTATCCCTTTTGTATGCTTAATTGTATAAGTATAGGCTTGGATATATTCTACCCACTTTATATGATTGTGGCTTAACTTGTCTTGTGAATTCAGGAAGCTTAGAGATTGATTGTCTTTGTAGAATACAAATTCTTTAGGAAGGAGGGAATGCTTCCATTTCCTCAAGGCTTGAACCAATGCATAAAACTCCAAATCATATGAGGAGTACTTCTTCTTTGAATCACTTATTTTTTCACTATGAAAAGCCACTATATTTTCTTCCTAACTTAAGACTGCTCCTATAGCAGAGTTATTGGAATCACACTCAGCAGTGAATAATTTATCAAAACTAGGAAGTACCAAGATTGGTTGGGTGGCTATCTTTCTCTTGAAATTTTCCAAATGTTTGTTATCTTTCTCATTCCACTAAAATTTGGTCTTCATCCCTTCTTTGATGTTTTATAAGACAGGTGCACATATCTCATTGAATTTTACAATGAACTTCTTATAGAATTGTGGTAAACCATGGAAGATCCTTAACACCTGTAGTAGACTTAGATGTAGGCCAATTCATCATTGCTTCCACCTTGCTAGTATACATTTTAAAATTCCCTTCTGAGATAACACAACCAAGGTACATCAACTCTTGTTTCATGAAATCACACTTGTCCAAGTTGATTTTCAACTTCTCCTCATGTAATATTTTTAATACCATCTATAGATGCTTAAGGTCATCTTCTTTTGTCTTACTGAATACCAAGATATCATCTAGGTACTGTTGGAAAGTGACATTGCAAGCAATTGTTATTTTTTCATTGCTGTCAAACCTTAATTGGTGAGACTATTTTTATCTATTTGAGTACCATATCTATTGTTGATGAAGAAGATTTAACAAGAAGACCAAGTGAATGGTTGAGTTAGGGAAAATGAAAGGGTACTTGATCAGTTGGCACTATGGCAAAGTAATTAGTTGTTTATCTTTCAAAGATAGTTTTTCTGGTTGTTCTATGCCGAGAAAGTTTTGTCTTGTGCCGAGAAAAGTTGTTTGTGCCGAGTAAAGTTGTTCGTGATGAGCAAATTTTCTCAATGCCGAGCACCATTGAAATTGCCAAGTGAAAACAGTGATGTTGGCCGACTTACAGTAATTGGATTAATAATGAGATTTGAGATCTCTGGCTGACTTAGTTGGTTTTATTGGGATATGTAATGTTAATTAAAGATTGATCCACATCATTTAAGGTATGGGTAACCATAATTAATGCATGGTTTCAAGATTTAATTAGAGACTACTTTGGAGAATTAAATGTAATGTAGAGATAGAATGATCCATTAGATCTAACCTAACATAAGATCTATGATCTTGTTTAAGAGGCAAAAGATCTATCTGACCTAAACAGAGAGGTATATGATAACCTCAAGGGGTTATTCATTTAGCATGCAAGAGGTGTGCTACTAAATGTGAAGTGGATGTGTATGCAAGAGAGTTGAATAGTTGATTTACTATTTGGCATGATCTAGCAGAGATGGATAAATACAGAAGCAGAGAGTTGCATGTGTGATTGCTTGACAAATTTCCAAGTAGATTAGAAGGTTGAAATGACAATGCAGGTTATCTAGTAAGTTAACATTAGAGCTGTAATTGGATCTGAATTTTCAAAGTAAGTTTTATGTATTAGATCACAACTGCTGATTACTTTCCAACCATTGTATCAGTCAAAATCTTTTAACAAGGTTGACCTAAGAGTCATTTGTATAAATCCTCTAACAAGGTGACATTCAGGTGAAATGTTCTAAGTCCTATAACAAGGCCACTCCTGATAGGGTGATTAAATCCTTTAACCAAGTCACACCTAGCAGTGTGTTATTGTAACCTTCAATAGGGTTGGCTCCTCACAGAGCTCACTTCAGAAGAGTGAAAACTTGGTAGCATGTTACTGGTGGTTTTTCCCATATTGGGTTTCCATGTTAAATAATTGTTTCAACTTGTATGAATGCTTATGGTTTGTTTTACTATTATGTTTCTACAAGATAATTTCATTATTTAATAAACTGCATGATTAAAGTTGTTTGAATTATACTACTACTGCCGAGTAGATCTGAAATACAGAAAGTTTTAATTTGGTACATCTAGACCTGAGGATAACTGATTCACCCCTCGCCTCTTAGTTATTCTAAATTCATTCTAACAATTGGTATCAGAGGTTTGGTCTCCTGAAAATAGTTTGAAGGTACTTGGAGCGAAAAGATTAAGATGTATAAGAAGGAGGTTCCTAAGATGAACAAAGATGACTTCCCTGCATGGCAGAGTTTGATGAAACTACAATTGGCTGGTATTGGAGATGATGCCAAATGACCTATTGAAAATGACTATGTATCACCTACTACTCCTCTCATAGCTACACAACTAAAAGAAAAGCAAGAGCACAATCAAGCAATGTTGGAGATCGCCTCCTCATTGAGCTATTCAGAGTTTGATGATATAAAGAGCTGCACAAATGCAAA
>MU226831.1:2544822-2579951 GCA_018584345.1 Thuja plicata | reverse complement strand
TAAACCAATGTAAAGGAGGATATGTAAAATTTGGTAATGATGCACCATGTCTTATCAAAGGTAAAGGATTGATTAACTTGACTGACAAAATTAGATGTGATAATGTGTATTAGGTTGATGATCTTAAATATAATTTTTTTGAGTGTTGCACTGTTGAATACTTCTAGTTACAAAGTTGAATTCCATCACAGAAAAGCAAAGATCTATGATTCTACTGGAGAATAGTTGGAAGTGGTGATCAGACTAAAGGTAACTTATTTTATCTGGATTTATCTGAATAAACATGTTTTTTTGCACAATACAATGATGTTTGGTTATGGCATAAGAGGCTATGTCATGTGAAATTTGACAACTTGGTAAGCATAAGTAAATTGAAAAAGGTTATCTAGGGCTACCTAAGTTAAAGAAACCTGAGAATGCTGTGTAAACAATGTCAACTAGGAAAGATGACTAAGTCTAGTTTCAAGAGTAAAACACATATATCAGAGGAAATTCTAGAATTGGTCCATACTGATCTCTATGGTCCCATTAGAGAAATAAGCTATTGTGGTGCTAGATACTTTATTCTATTTGTTGATGATTATTCAAGGATGATGACTGTAATGTTTCTCAAGGAAAAATCTGATGCATTCCAGTTATTTAAATGGTACTTAGCTAAATTTGAAAAGGAAACAAAAAAAAATTTGAAATGCTTAAGATCTGGCAAAGGTGGAGAGTTTATTTCTAATGAGTTTAACAAGTTCTACAATGACCGAGGGATAAAGAGACAGATGTCTGCACCCAGGACTCCTCCACAAAATGGAATTGCTAAATGAAGAAATAGATCTATCATGGACTGTGCTAGAACACTAATTATGGAGAAAAATGTTGCACAAAAATATTGGAAAGAAGTTGTAAGTACTGTAGTTTATAGATTGAATAGAGTTCAAGTCAAGAAAGGTACAAATGTTACACCTTATGAACTTTGGTATGGTTATGCACCTAGTGTAAATTTTAAAGTATTTGGAAGCAAATTTTTTATACTAAAAGAGAACAAAAATGAAAAACTTGATGCTAAAGGTGAAGAAGGCATATTCCTTGGTTATTTAATGAAAAGCAAAGCATACAAATTTTTGAATTCAAATACTAACAAAATTGTTGAAAGTGAAAATGTAAGAATTGATGAGTTTACAGAAAGAAATGAAGCTTAAAGTACACAAGAGCCTAAAAGCTATAGATCATTTGTATATCTAGATGAGGAGGATTCTAATTCACTACCTGAGACTACTGCTGAACAACAGCATGCACCTGTCGAGTCAGAGAGTGGAGTTGCCGAGCAACTGGAAGTGAATGTCAAGCTATCTGATGGAGATGTCGAGTCATAGAATCAACCAAAACTGAATACAGATGATGAACCTAAAGCAAGGACTGAGTCTACTCTATTGAAATATGTAAGAAGAAATCACAATTCTGATCAAATCATTGGATCAAAGAATTATGTTGTTATGACACAAAGTAAGTTGAAAAATGGCACATGTTTGTTACATGAATTTAAGCCCAAAATAGTGAATTATGCTTTAGAAAATGAGGATTGGATACAAGCAATGAATGAGGAAATTGAACAAATTGAGAAGAACAAAACTTGGACACTTGTACCTAGGCCGAAGGATAAAAATATAATTGGCACAAAGTGGGTATTCAGGAATAAACTGAATGAACATGGAGATGTGACAAGAAACAAAGCTAGACTGGTATGCAAGGGTTATGCACAGGAGGAAGGATTTGACTACAGTGAAACCTTCACCCCTGTTTCAAGATTGGAAGGTGTCATAACCTTACTTGCATATGCAGCCTATAAAGGATTCAAATTTTATTAGATGGATGTGAAATCTGCATTTCTCAATGGAATCTTGGAAGAAGAAGTGTATATTGAGAAAGCTGGTGGTTTTGTTGACCCAAACAAAAGGGATATGGTTTGTAGATTTCACAAAGAATTATATGGATTAAAGAAAGTTCCAAGAGCATGGTATGAGAGATTGCACAATTATCTAATCAAGATTGGATTTGAAAGAACCAATGACAACAACAATCTGTACTTAAAGACAGAGAAAAGAAAAGGTACATTATTAGCTGAAATTTTTGTAGATGACATCATATTTAGTGGACAAGATGTGTTATGTCAAAAATTTGCAACAGAGATGCAAACTGAGTTTGAGATGTATATGTTTGGCGAAATAAAATTCTTTGTTGGTTTACAAATTTATCAAATGAAGAATGGTATCTATATTACTCAATCTAAATATATCAAAGAGATACTAAATTTTTTTGGAATGGAAGAGTCCAAACCAGTGAGTACACCCATGGCTACTGGACAGAAGCTGACAAAAGATGATGACACAAAAGAAGTAAACCAAACACTCTATAGATCAATGATTGAAAAACTATAGTATGTTGTACACAGTAGACCTGATATTGCCCTAGCTATTGGAATTGTTGCAAGATTTTTTGCTAATCCCAAGGAAACTCACATGATGGTAGTAAAAAGGATTTTGAGATATTTGAAAGGAACTTATGACTATGGTCTATACTAGAAAAATAATGACAAGTTTGAACTCAGAGTATACACTGACTCTGATTGGGCTAGAAATGTGGATGACAGGAAAAGCACTACTGGTGGAGCATTTCTTTTAGGAAAGAGATTGATCTCCTGGACAAGAAAGAAATAGAACTGCACCTCACAATCTATAGCTGAAGCTAATTATGTGGCACCATCAGTTAACTATTCTAACATTATATGATTGAAGATACTACTGAAAGGTATGAAGGAAGAAATCACTGACCCATTTTTCATATATTGTGATAATACGAGTGCTATTAATATGAAAATCATGTTATGCACTCAAAGACAAAGCATATAGCTATCAAGTATCATTACTTGAGGGAGCTAATTCAGAGTAAAGAAGTGAGACTAGATTATGTGAACACTAAAGAAAAATTAGTAGAAATATTCACAAAAGCACTACCCAAGGATGCTCATGAGTATCTACGAGGTAAATTTGGGGTGATTCCCCTCACTAAGGCTAATTAAGTTCTGTATGGTACTATTGCATTAAATAGTACATTTAGAAAATTTAACACATTGATGCACAGTTAGTCACACTTTAGGTTGCTGGCTAAAGTTGTGAAGATGAACAAGGACAAAAAAGAATATCAGTCATAATCAAGATGATAGGATCAACATGATACTAAAGATCTACATGATAAAGATATCAACATCTTTGGCATTGTTGTCAAAGAGGGAGAGATTACCTATAAAGAGGAAAATATTGCCTAATAAGAGATATTACCAAGAGAGAAAGATTACATAGAGGAAAAAGTTACTATTGAAAACATTGAAGTGATTATCTACTCAGAGGGAGTCTACAGATGATTAGACACAGATGATTACAGTGTGATTATAGACACAGAGGGAGAAATTTTTTGCAGTTAAGAACCAGAATGAAGCTAAAGACATTAATGAAGATTCATTCATATCAAGGAACACAGGTGAATTTTTTGGATTGGTTGGTAAATATGCTTGTTAAATCATTGTTTTAATATTTTGTGTTGCCATCAATGCCAAAGAGGGAGATTGTTGGAAAGTGACATTGCAAGCAATTGTTATTTTGTCATTGCTGTCAAACCTTAATTGGTGAGACTATTGTTATCTATTTGAGTACCATATCTATTATTGATGAAGAAGATTTAACAAGAATACCAAGTGAATGGTTGAGTTAAGGAAAATAAAAGGGTACTTGATCAGTTGGCACTCTAGCAAAGTAATTAGTTGTTTATCTTTTAAAGACAATTTTTCTGGTTGTTTTGTGCCGAGAAAGTTTTGGCTTGTGCCGAGCAAAGTTGCTTGTGCCAAGTAAAGTTGTTTGTGTTGAGAAAAGTTCCTCAATGTCGAGCACCATTGAAATTCTCGAGTGAAAATAGTGATGTTGGCCGACTTATAGTAATTGGATTAATGATGAGATTTGAGATCTCTGGCTGACTTAGTTGATTTTATTTGGATATGTAATGTTAATTAAAGATTGATCCACGTCATTTAATGTATGGGTAATTGTAATTAATGCATGGTTTCAATATTTAATTAGAGACTACTTTGGAGAAGTAAATGTAATGCAGAGATGGAATGATCCATTGGATCTAACCTAACCTAAGATCTACGTTCTTGTTTAAGCAGAAAAAGATCTATCTGACCTAAATAGAGAGGTATATGATAACCTCAAGGGGTTATTCATTTAGTATGCAAGAGGTGTGCTGTTGAATGTGAAGTGGATGTGTATGAAAGAGAGTTGAATAGTTGATTTACTATTTGGCATGATCTAGCAGAGAAGGCTGAATATAGAAGCAGAGAGTTGCATGTGTGATTGCTTGACGAATTTCCAAGTAGATCAGAAGGTTGAAATGACAATGTAGGCTATCCAGTAAGTTAACATCAGAGCTGTAATTGGATCAAAATTTTCAAAGTAAGTTGTATGTATCAGATCACAAGTGTTGATTACTTTCTAACCATTGTATCAGTCAAAATCCTTTAACAAGGTTGACCTAATAGTCATTTGTATAAATCCTCTAACAAGGTGACATTCAGGTGAAATGTTCTAGGTACTCTAACAAGGCCACTCCTAACAGGGTGATTAAATCCTTTAACCAAGTCACACCTAGCAGTGTGTTATTGTAACCTTTAATAGGGTTGGCTCCTCATAGAGCTCACTTTAGAAGAGTGAAAACTTGGTAGCATGTTACTGGTGGTTTTTCCCATATTGGGTTTCCACGTTAAATACTTGTGTCAACTTGTATGAATGGTTATGGTTTGTTTTATTTTTATGTTTCTACAAGCTAATTTCATTAGACAGTAAACTACATGATTAAAGTTGTTTGACTTATGCTACTACTGTCGAGTAGATCTGAAATACAGAAAGTTTTAATTTGGTACATCTACACTTGAGGATAACTGATTCACCCCTCCACTCTCACTTATTCTAAATTCATTCTAATAGCTACACCATAACCAACTTACCTATGAAGTCCTTCAACACTTCATTCATTACCCTCATAAAAGTTCTTGGGGCATTAGAAAACCCAAATGGCATGGCTTACCACTCATATAGGCCTTTTATAGTCTTAAAATCCATTTTCCACTCATCCCCTTCCTTCACTCTAATTTTGTGGTATCCAATCCTTAATTCAATTTTTGTAAAATACTTGGGTCCCCCTAGACAATCCATTAAGTCTTCTATCCTCAGGATTGGGAACTTATACACCTTTTGGTAAATTTTTTAATGGCTCTATAATATGTACATAATCTCCAATTATCACCTTTCTTTGGGGATAGGACAATGGGGAAAATACAAGGGCTTATGCTCTTCCTAATTAGGCCTTGGTCAAGTAACTCTTAGAATTTCTTAGCAAATTATCTATTTTGTTGTGGGGTCATCTTATAGGAAGCTTTGATAGGGAGTGAGGCTCATTGGATGAAGTCAATTTGATGGCTAATGACTCTCTTAGGTGGTAGGGTAGTTGGTTGTCCATCATTAATTATATCATTGTATTGGTTTATTAGCTCTTATATCTCTATGGGAAGCTCCTCTTTCTTTTCATACATTTCATTTTAGGTTTCAACACTAAGGAAAAACCCGCTCCTTCTTCTTCTTCTTCTAGTCTAGTAAAAAATTCCTTCTCCCTCACTGAAAGTACATTAGGATCGACTCTATTTGCTTCTCCTTCTTCCCAGATTGACTGAATCTTAAATGTGACACAATCCTTCTTAAATGAGTAAGAGTTCTTAGCTACATCATTGGTGCAAGAGCACATAGGTAGGTCTAAAGGGTAACCTAGGGATTCTTATTTTATTTTTGGATTTTAGTGGTCTTATCCAAACCACTAGTTAAATAATAGGACTAGGGGTCCTAAAGTGTGGTGTGATAGGTTAGGAGGTCTCATTAGGTCATTTGAGACCTAAGTGTTAAGGATTGTCCAAGTTGTCAATATTGTCAATCATGGTGACAAAAGTTGTAGTTATTCTTTTTAGGGTCAAATTGGACAAGGGAGTGTTTGGGAGACCTATTTGATGTTTTAATTACCTTAGATAGGCTTTTGGTTGAGTTTTATGTGATAGTGACCAAGTTTGTATGAAAAACCCAAAAGTTGTAAAAGTTATCAATGTTGTCATTGACAACATTTGTTGCATGACTACATTTTTGAGAAAAAGGTGGTTTCTTTATTGTATGAAACCATTGACATAGGGATTTGGTCAACTATATAAGGCCTCCCTTGACCTATGCAAAAGTTTGGATGACATTTTGCAAGAAGGGTCATTGAAGAGAGACAAGTTTTCTGAGCAATTTGAAGCTTTTCTTTGGTTGGAGTACTTTAATGGATTAGATTGCTTACTGTGATTTATGAATAAGTTAGAGTAGTTCATTTTGGAATTCTGTGTGGAAATAGATAATTAGTCTAAACTTTTCTTAGTTATTTTTGTAAATTATATAATTTTAAGCCCTATAGCTGGTCTGAATAAGGCAGGCTATGCAAATGGAGTCATAGCTCATCATTCCACTGTAGAAATTGTATGGGATCTTGGAGTGGGTGAGGTGACTCCTTGTAATATATGTGTATAGAAGGAGGGGCCCTAGGAAGCTTGTATTCCATTTTTATAATGATTCCCTAGGCGAGCCTATGATGCATGGCTAGGGACTGCAGAGCATTGGAAGTGAGTTATAGTGACTTGAATGCATTGAATGCTTCAACTTGAGATTGTGGAGAGGTAGAGTGATTTTTGAAGGAGCCCCAACTCAAAGGAGAAGATTGGGTGAAGATTTTTAAGTTACAAGAAACCAAACCCCTCTGCATACAATCATAATGCCTTGAAACCCTTAATTTTAGGCATTATTATAGCTACCTAGTGTATGGACAAGTTATGGAGTGGAGACCAGTAAAATCTTGAAGGGATCCATAAAGGGTGTCCGAAAATGGGATTTTTTTAGGTACTTGTTTGGGAGTATTTGAATATTTAAGAAAAAATGTGACCAAATTGGCCTCATTGCTTGTATCCCTATTTGGGTATTCTTGAAGGCAATTCTTAAACCAGATTAGAATTTCATTACAAGAAGTGTGGGTAAACATTAAATTAGATCCAATTGACCTAATTTGAAGCCTAGCTCTCCATATTTGCATGATATTGAACCTTATGGGTCAAATAGTGAAGGAGGAGTGAAGAGATCTCCATGGGGCTTTGTGAAGCATCTTGTGTTTTCTTCATTGGTGGACTCGAGCTGAACTAGAGAAGGTTCTTGAGAAGAGGAATCTTAGTAGTTAGAATTAGAGAAGTTCCCTACTAGGCTAGAGAAGAGGCCTATTGAATACCCTAGTTGAGGTTAGGGTAGATAGCAAGGATTATAGTTACATCAGAGTGGTATCAGAGCAAGTTAAAGACTTGGGAAACCAATGTATGTCTGCAGCTACTGGTGAATCAGTTGGAGAGTCAAGCATGGTGACTAATGCAGAGCTAGCTAAAGAGGTGGATGAGAAAAAGGAGAAGAAAAAAATCCTTGAAAAATCCTTATAAGTAATGAAAATAAGGCTAGAAGAAGTTGCTAATGTAGCTAGGAACAAAGATGTTGAAAGTAGTGATAGGGGTAAAAAGATTGTTGAGGAAGACATTATCCCTGAACCACACCCTGTCTTGAATGAATAACCCTTCCTAAAAGCCATAAAATACCTAGGAAGGAAGGAATTAGAGGGAATACCAATGTTTAGTGGGAAGATGGACATTGAAGCAGTGACGCATTGGATTGAAGGAATGGAGAACCATTTAAACTCTGAAGGAGTGACAGAGGCACAAAAGCTCAAGGTGGCCAAGTCAAGACTCAGAGGGTCAACACTAGCATGGTTGAAGTATCTTCAAGATCAGAGGATAAGAATGGGAAAGTAGCCTATATCCAATTGGAATGCCATGGTGACCAAGCTAAAACAAAATTATTTTCCAAAGGACTTTGAAATCCAACTCCATAGGAAAAGGAAAAATCTGAAACAAAAAGACATGGATGTGGTCTCTTATACAGAGGAGTTTCAGAGATTGTGTCTTAGATCCAAGCAAAAAGAAGAAGAATCAATTAAGATTGCAAGGTACTTGGGTGGATTGAAATGGAATGTCCAAGAAGAGATTATTTTATGGACACCAACCACAGTTCAGAGGTGTCATCCATTAGCTCTAAAGGTAGAGGAAAAGAATAAAAAGAAAGGTGATTCTAACTTCAAAAATATAGGTAGAGGATGAGACCAACGGGGTCAAAGAGGAGGTTATCAGGGAAGATGAAATGAGCAAAGAACCCAAGGTGAAAACAATCTGATAGAGCATACCAGTGAAAGCACTCCAAGAGGGGGTTCTACCAGAGGTAGGGGTAATCAAGGAAGCCCTAGCAGAGGAAGAAGAGGTAGAATTAACTCATACTTTGAAAGTATGAAGTGCTACAACTATGGTCAATTAGGCCACCCAGCATATAGATGCCATGAGAAGCCTACTACATCAAATCATGACAAGAGAGTGTCCTATTATCATGAGGACACTTCAAGTGTCAAGGCACCTGAGATTGATCATCTAGATTCAGAGATGGGTGAAAATATAATGTTTAGGAGGGTGTTGATAAGGCAACCAGTCAAGGATGAACCCAAACATAAGAGGGATTTGTTTAGGATAAGATGCAAGATCCTTGAAAAAAGTTTGTAAGGTGATTATGGATTCAGGCTCCACATATAACATTATATCAGAGGAGGCAATAGATAAACTAAAACTAACCAAAGTACCCCA
The DNA here is from genome assembly GCA_018584345.1 of Thuja plicata. Classification (NCBI taxonomy): domain Eukaryota; kingdom Viridiplantae; phylum Streptophyta; class Pinopsida; order Cupressales; family Cupressaceae; genus Thuja; species Thuja plicata. The sequence goes on along the minus strand of MU226831.1, from coordinate 2,571,118 downwards.
TGTGAATCCATACAAGGTGACATGGCTCAATAAAGGCCAAAGTGTATTGGTGAATGAATAAACATTGGTTGAGTTTTCAATAGCAGGTTATAAGCACACGTTGCTTTGTGACATCTTACCAATGGATTCTTTCCATTTACTTCTAGGAAGGCCTTGGAAGTATGACAATGGGGCAGTGTATGATGCGAAGGAGAATTCCATAAGATTCAAGAAAGGAGGTAGAACCTTGAAGATTCAATCTTTGTTGGAAGAAGATGAGCCACAGCCCAAGACTCCTAGTATTTCATTGTGTAGTGGAGAGGAGTTTGTGAAAGATATTGAGGATTAAGATAATCAAGGGTATGCTATAGTACAGAGATTCAAGAATTTCTTAAGAAGTATAGAGATATAGTGAATGATGGTACTCCTACAACCCTACCTCCTAGAAGAGTGATAATTCATCAGATAGACTTTACCCCTGGTGCATCTTTTCCTAATAAGGAATCTTATAAGCTTACCCCTGATCAAAATTTTGAAGTGGCAAGGAAAGTGCAAGAACACTTGGATCAAGGTTTGAATAAGAATAGTTTAAGCCCATGTGCAGTCTTGGTTGTGTTGGGATCCAAGAAGGGAGGAAATGGAGACTTTGCATAGATTCAATGGCTATAAACAAAATTACAATAAGGTATAGGTTCCCCATACCTAGGATTGAGGATCTCATGGATTGCCTCGGAGGGGCAACATATTTCACTAAGATTTATTTGAAAAGTAGTTATCACCAAATCAGGGTGAAAGAGGGAGATGAATGGAAAATGATAGTCAAGACCACATATGGGTTGTATGAGTGGCTTGTGATTCCATTTGGCCTCACAAATGCTCCAAGAACATTTTTGAGGCTCGTGAATGAAGTGCTCAAGGACTTCATAGGGAATTTTGTAGTTGTATATCTTAACGATATACTGATATTTAACAAAGTAAGAGAGGAGCATATCAAGCATGTGGAGACTGTATTGTAGAGGTTACATGAAGAGAAGTTGGCTATTAACCTTGAGAAATGTGATTTCCTAAAGAAATAACTTGTGTACTTGGGATTTTTAGTGTCCAAGGGGTCCTCAAAGATGGATCAAGACAAAGTTGTAGCTATCCTAAATTGGCCACCACCTACCACAACAACTGAGGTAAGAAGTTTCCATGGGTTAGCCAAGTTTTATAGGAAATTTATTAAATATTTAAGTGGTATTTGTGCACCATTGTTAGATACAATAAAGGGTGGGGTAAAAACAAAGTTTAGGTGGACCTTAGAAGCTGAGAAAAACTTTGAATTGTTTAAGAAACAAGTAGCCATACAACCTATCCTAAAGTTGCCTAGTTTTGAAAATTTGTTTATCATTGAGTGTGATGCAAGTAGGATGGCAGTAGGGGGTGTGTTAAGCCAAGAAGGTAGGCCAGTAGCCTTCTTCAGTGAAAAATTGAATGAATCCAAGAACAAATATTCTTCTTATGACTTGGAATTGTATGCCTTAGTTTAGTCCCTTAGGAAGTGGAGGCATTCCTGTTACCCAAGGAGTTTGTTGTGTTTACTAACAACCAAGCCCTTAGTTATATCAATACTCAGGAGAAAATAAGTAATAAACATCTAAAATGGATGGATTACTTACAAGCATTCACTTTTACAATTAAGCACAAGAAAGGGCAATGAAACAAGGTTGCAAATGCACTAAGTAGAAAATTGTTGACAGTCCAAGAAGTTCAGTTGAATAGCATTGGCATTGAAATTTTTAGAGATCTCTACAAGGAATATGAGGATTTTGGTGAAGCCTACAAGGTGTGTAATAAATTTTAGAATCATTTTCATAGAAAGTTCTCTGATTTTACTTTGGAAAATGGACTATTATTTAAGGGTATTCAATTATGTGTACTAAGGAGTTCAATGAGAGAAAATTTCATTCATGAGAAACATAATGGAGGCTTGAGTGGTCATTTTGGTATGAACAAGACTTTGGAACTTGTAAAAATATTTTACTATTTGCCAAAATTGATAAGGGATGTGACTGGGTATGTGGAGCATTTTGTAGTATGCATGAAATCCAAAGGAGGAATGAGAAATGAAGGTTTATATAAACCTTTACCAGTCCCAAATAGGCTATGGGAGTGTATGAGCATGGACTTCATAGTGGTTCTACCTAAGACAAAGCAAGGATATGATAGCATCTATGTGGTGGTAGATAGATTTAGTAAAATGACTCACTTCATACCCTACAAGACTACTCATGATGCTATTCATATAGAATATTTGTTCTTTAAGGAGATTGTGAGAATTCATGGTTTGCCCCTAAGTATTGTATCAGATAGGGATGTGAAATTCATGAGAAATTTATGGAAAACCTTGTGGAATATATTGGGTACTAATCTCTCCTTTGGTTCATCCTACCATCCTCAGCAAGATGGCCAAACTGAGGTGATCAACAAAGTTTTGGATAACCTATTGAGGTTCCTAACTAAGGAGTATGGAGAGACATGGGATGTGGTCATTCCCCAAGCAGAGTATGCTTACAATGATAGAAAATATAGTACAATAGGGAAAAGTCCATTTGAGGTGGTTTATGGCATGCACCCAAGGGTGTATGTGAGCTTAGGGATCTTGGTGGCATGGATTAAAAGAGTGGACATGTTGAGGACTTCACTCAAACCATGAAGGAAATCCAACATCAAGTCAAGAAGAGAATACAAGATAGTACACAAAAGTTGAAGGCCAAATGGGATGAAAAGAGAAGAGATATTCAATTTGAGGTGGCTGATTATGTGATGGTTCACTTGAAAAAATATAGATTGCAGAAAGGTATGCCTACTAAAGTTCAGATGAAGAGGGTGGGACCTTTTAAGATCATAGCCAAATATGGGGCTAATGTATACAAAATAGACTTACCTTCAGATTTAAGCATATCTCTTGTTTTTAATGTCCAAGACTTGATCAAATTCAAAGGGCCAGTAGCTGAGATAGGTCAAAGAAGTCAAGGGGTCAGTAGTGATTTTGAAGCTACAGTCTTATCTCCCAAGCCATAGTTAGAAGTAGACAAGGTTTTGGATTCCAGAGTTAAGAATACTACAAGGCACAAGGTGTACATGAAGCACCTTATTAAGTGGAAGAATAGGCCTGAATCAGAAGAAACATGAATTACAGCTACAAAATTTAAGAAAGTGGGCATCTCTGGAGACATTTTGTCCACATGAGTGACATGACTTCCCTTTGTGGGGGAGTATGGTGCAGGAGAACCTAGGTAGGGCTAAAGGGTAACCTAGGGCTTCTTATGTGATTACTGGCTTGTAGTGGTCTTATCCAAACCACTAGTGAACTAATAGGACTAGGGGTCCTAAAGTGTGGTGTGATAGGTTAAGAGGTCGCATTACGTCATTCGGGACCTAAGTGTCAAGGATTCTCCAAGTTGTCAATATTGTCAATCATGGTGATAAAAGTTGCATTTATGTATTTTATGGTCAAATTGGACAAGGGAGTGTTTGGGAGACCTATATGATGTTTTAATTACCTTAGATAGCCTTCTGGTTGAGTTTCATGTGATAGTGACCAAGTTTGTATGCAAAACCCAAAGGTTGTAAAAGTTGTCAATGTTGTCATTGATAACATTGACAACATTTCTTGCATGATTACATTTTCAAGAAAAGTGATTTCTTAAATGTCTAAAAATGTTGAGATATGGATTTAGTTGACTTTATAAGGCCTCCCTCGACCTATGCAAAAGGTTGGATGATATTTTGGGAGAAGGGTAATTGAAGAGAGACAAGTTTTCTGAGCAATTTGAAGCTTTTCTTTGGTAGGAGTACTTTAATGGATTAGGTTGCTTACTGTGATTTATGAATAATTTAGAGTAGTTCATTTTGGAATTCTTTGTCACAATAGATTAGTATTTTGAAGTTTTCTTAGTTAGTTTTGTAAATTATTTTGTTTTAAGCCCTGTCGCTGATCTGAACCAAGCAGGCTATGCAAATGGAGTCATAGCTCATCATTCCACAGTAGAAATTGTATGGGCTCTTGGAATGGGTGAGGTGACTCCTTGTAATATATGTGTGCAAAAGGAGGGTCCCTGGGAAGCTTTTCTTCCATTTTTGCAATGATGCCCTAGACAAGCCTATGAGGCATGGCTAGAGACTGCATTTCATTGCCTTTGAGTTACAACAGTGATTTTTTTAGTGGCTAATATTCACCAATTGGCTAATTTTTGAAATTTGAGAATCCAAATTTTGCTAATAATTCAAGATTTAAGGTGACCTAAATCACCAAATATTTACAAAATTTTATTTTAGAAATATTTAAATCACCAAATAATTTATTTTATTACAAATTTGAACTCAAAGATTCGCCTAATATTTGATAGATGGTTAGATTAAATTCACCTAAATTTTATCATTTATTATAGAAATCTAAATTAATTCAGCAATAATATATCATAACTATTAGTTATAGTAGGGTTGTGTCACCAATATTAGTTGTCATTATTTATTTAAAATATAATCTAGTGATCTTCGTTATATTCCATGAGGCAAAAATGTTACTATCTTATTTGTAAAGCTTATCGAGGCTAAGATTTCCTTTGGATTGTTGATTAATCAATGACACAGAAGAAATTTTTGGTCCTATTATAATAATAAAAATAATGATACATTTATCTCACACAATACAGTGAGGATTGTTTGATTATATTTTAAATAAATGGTAGCAACTAGATACTATAGAGTTCCCTTAAACCCATCAAATATTTTCATAGTTAGCCTAATAATTTTCTATAAGAACTCTTTTTTCTTTAAATATAATTATTTTCCATGATAATTAATGAAATTTTGGTTATTTCTTGAGATTCGCCAATATTTTCTATAAAAAATTTGTGATTAAAAAATATTCGCCAATACAAATAATTGGTTTTCCCAAAAAATTGAGAGATTCGCCAATAGGAATTATTTTTTTAAAAAATAAAATGAAATATTCGCCAGGATTTTATTTATTTTTCTAGAGGGGGGTTTCTTAAATTTATCCCTAAGTTACAGTGGGTTGAATGCATTGAATGATTCAACTTGAGATTGTGGAGAGGTAGAGTGATGTTTGAAGGAGCCCCAACTCGAAGGAGAAGATTGGGTGAAGATTTTTAAGTGCCAAGAAACCAAACCCCTATGCAGACAGTCATAATGCCTTGAAACCCTTAATTTTAGGCATGATTATATCTACCTGGTGTACGGACAAGCTGTGGAGTGGAGACCAGTAAAATATTGAAGGGATCCATAAAGGGTGTTTGAAAATGGGATGTTTTTAGGTACTTTTTTGGAGTATTTGAAGATTTAAGCAAAAAGGTGACCAAATAGACCTAATTGCTTGTAGCCCTATTTGGTTGTTCTTGAATGCAATTCTTGAACTCAATTTGAGTTTCATTGCAAGAAGTGTGGGTAAACATTGGATTGGATCCAATTGACCTAATTTAAACCATATATCTCCATATTTGCATGATCTCAAACCTTATGGGTCAGATAGTGAAGGAGGAGTGAAGAGATCTCCATGGGGCTTTGTGAAGCATGTTGTGTTTTCTTATTGGTGGACTCAATTTGAATTAGAGGAGGTTCTTGAGAAGAGGAACCTTAGTAGTTAGGGTTAGAGAAGTTCCCTACTAGGATAGAGAAGAGGCCTATTGAAGACCCTAGTTGAGATTAGGGTAGAGAGAAAGCCTTGTAGTTACATCAATCATGCATGGTAGCTCTGTCAAACTGCTAGGGTCTTCCCAACAAGAGATGACAAGCATCCATGGGTAAGATGTTAAGAAAAAATCTATCCTTATATCTCCCTATTCTGAACTCTATCCAAGATTTATCATTTACTAAGACATGTTGGTCTCTATTCAACCAAGTGACCCTGTAGGGGTCAGTATGGTGAATTCTTTTCATCTTAATCTTTTCAATTGCTTCAATATAAATGATGTTATCAATAAATCCAGAGTCTATGGTAACTTTGAAAATCATACCTAGGATCTTTCATTTGACTCTCAATAAATATCTCCTTTTACTTGGCTCTTCTCTGATTGGTTCCTTGATAAGTGTCCTTTTGATCATCAAATTCTCCGCTATCTCTGAATCCATGGCAACTCTATTGTCTTGCTTCTAGCAGGCTCTTCTTGTGCATAGTTTTTTCTTTTCTCTCCACGTTGTGATCATGAACTCTTTTTAGGATACCTATAGGGAGGATGCCCATATTTCTAATAGTTCTAACACTTCATAGAAGAGAAGTAAGATCCTCTCCCTTAACTACTTGATCTTCCTCTGGAATTGTTGTTAGAGCCTCTATCTCTACTTTAACCACCTATTCTAATGTTTAACTCTCCTTGTTGCTCAGTGAGCTTGGACTCTCCTTGGTTTATTGCTTCCAAATTTCTTCCTCTAAAGCCTCCTCTTTGGCCTCTAACATCTCTTCCTCTTCCTCCACCCCAACTACTTGAATTACGGTTCTTCTTTATTTTTTCTTCCACCTTGAGGGCAAGTTGATACCATTGATGTATTGTCTTTGGGATTAAGAGGCTTATTTCCTCTTGTATATTCCACCTTAACCCATTTAGATATCTAGCCACCTTTAGGCTTTCTTCTTCGATCACATGTGATCTTAGACATAACTTGTGGAACTCTTCTATATAGGCACTTACTTCAAGTTATTTTTTCCTTAAGTTTTGTCTTTTTTTGTGTAACTGCACTTCATAATCATCTAGAAAATAGGTCTCCCTAATATTTTCCACAATACCTTTCAAAATTTTAATTGGATTCTTTCCTTACTTTACCCTTTCATCTTCTACAAATTTAAACCATGTGAGGGCAGTCCCTCTCAACCTCATTTTGGCTACTCTCACCTTTTGAGCCACTATCATGATGACATTAATTTTTCCATTAGTACACTTAGTGAGAAACATTGACAGAGATCATCAGTACAAGAATTACTAGTGGACTACAATCATTACCGATAGATAGTGAGCATACCCGATAGATCAAAGTGTCACACAAAAATTCTAAGTATGGAATTGACTGATGAACACTGGCAAGTGTTGCACCGATGAAGTGAACAAGACATCACCGACAGGTCAATAACATAACATGGAGATCATCACTGATGATACAAGTTTTGAGAAAAAAATTGACAGAGCATAGAAAAGGAATACTCGATGAACAGTTCAAGAAAGGAACACCGATGGAAAAGAAAACTGACCGTCAGAACCGACAGGCAGTTAGAGAACCCGCAAAAAGTGGATCTGAGTTTTACACGTCAGATAAAGCATTGTAATTCTATTTATAGAGTTTTAATTTGTTTTAAATCATAACTTGAGGGTAAATCAAGCTTTATGTAAATGTTTTAAAGTATCCTAATAGATCAAAAACATATCTAACTAAAGATCAAGATCAAGTTGTAAACCTTGGATCTAGAGTTAACTTGCGAAAGCGTGAATCAAGAATTGAGCTAAAATCTAGTATAAATAGATGTTCAATCAATTGTGAATTATGAATTCATTATTGTTGATATCCATGAAGAGCATCTAAGGAGAAGAAGGTAGAATTCATGCAAAGTTTAGAAATAGATCACATCAGTTATCAAGAACACACTGAGGCTACTGACATACAGACAAAGGTATTATTCAATCATGAAAAGATGATTACTCATACATAGGAAGCTTTATTGGATCTATTATCGGCAATTGTAGATTGCATACATCATCAGATCAAAGACTTATGTAGTTGCATTCTAACAAGTGAATCACATCTAAAATCATTTTGTAGAAGGTGGACTTAACTGTTCTTTACAAATATCTTAACAGAGTGCACACTTAACAGTGTTGCTAAAGCTTCAAATGAAGTAGATCTTAACAGGTCTCCACTGTAATAATCCTAATAGGGTAGTTCATCAAAAGTGACCAATTGTAAGCCTTAATCAACCCCTTCTTATCTGCAGATAGTGAAGTCTTGTGGGTAACAATCCCCACCACATTTTTTACTTCCTAACAGGAGTTTCCTGCAATATCATATCTTGTGTCATGTGTTATCTATTTTCATGAATTTTTCTTTTATGGTTACATACTAAAGAATTTATAATATGATTGCATATAGATAAAGAAAGATGAACAGTTAGTTAAGATAATTTACAAACTGATGATTAAGGGTTAATGAGCTATCCAAGAAAATTTTTAGAGGTACTCATTCACCCCTCCCCTCTCAGTACATCATTCCAATAGAATTCCAAAAATTGGTATCAGAGCTAAGTCTCTTTCTTGAAATGCCTAAAGACTTAAGAGAAAATATCAGAGCAATGTTAAAGTACAGACTGGACATGACTATTGAGAATGAGTAGCTATAGATGCAGATAAACTATGAGCAGTATAAAGAGGCTAGAATCAAGTTAAGAAAAATTCTTGATGAAAGAAAAATTATGGAAACCAGGCTGAATGAGAAAGACTACAAAGAATTATAGATACAAGACTACTTTGATACAATAGAATCATCAATGAGAAAAGATTCAGATGCATCAGTAGAAGAAATCACAAGTCTGCAAGAGGTCAATCTACATCTGACAGATCAAATCAAGATGCTACAAATTGGTCAAGAAACTCAAATGGTGAAAATTATTAATGTTATGAATGATGCAAGAAAAGATGAAAATGAAAGAACACTAGCCATTGATGATAGGAGGAAAATAACATAGAAGCTACAAGAGAAAGAATCTAAGATTCAAAGACTAACCGAGCATCACCATGAGGTTACCAACCAGATTATTCTTATGAGTCAAGAAGCAAACAGACTGAAGACAGAACTCATTGAAAGAATACAGATCATCGGTGAGCTAAGAGAAGAGAATGAAAAATTGAAGCATGGAATCAAAGTCCAGATTCAACACAATGAATTGATCAAAAAGGCTGAAGAAAGCAAAAAAAGAATGGATGATTTTCTTGATGGACAGAGAAGAGTCAACAACTACACAAGATTAGGGTACAATGAAAATGGTGAATCTTCTAATCAACCAGATCAACGGAATGCTTTCAAAACCCCAAGATCCAAAAATATGGCATGCAATCACTGTGGAAAACCAGGCCACACCTCAAACATTTATAGAATAAAAATGAAAGGTATTTCTCAAGCAAAATCTACTTTCATTGGTAATTGTTATAAATATAAAAAGAAAGGACACAAGGCATATGAATGCAGATCCAAAGTGACAAATCCAAAGAGGAAAACCTACATGGAAAAGTACTGTCCTACCTGCAAGATGAATGGGCATACACATGAAGAGTGCTGGAAAAAGAACAACAAGGCCTAGACACCAAAAGAAACTGATAATAGTCACAAACCAACAAGAGTAGGTAACTCATATGTTTGGGACTATAACACATGGGTAAACTGAACAACATGTGGAAGGTACAGTCATATTGCTGCCAACTGTATGAGAAAGTGGACCAGAATGTCAAGAGGTTGGACCAATCAAGGTATGGCATGTTTACATTGCCATAAGGTTGGACATGTGATAAAAGATTGCAAAGACCGACTGAAAGACACAAGTACACATCCCAATGGAAATACCATTGATGACATCAAGAGAATGAAAAACAAGATGTGGGTAAAATCCACAAACACTAAAGGCATTGGATCAAGCAATAAAAATGGTGACACCCCATCCAATGGATCTAGTGACATCACTACATCCAAATAGAATGCACAAGTATGTATGGAAATGCATTATGAAAAGTTATATTATACATTGGTTCCATTACACATAGTTTATATTGTAATATTAGCATGAATAAAGATGCAATATATTATTATTTGCAAAACTGTTGAAAAGCAACCATTAGTTATTCTGCACAAATTACGTTAATGAACACACACAAAAAATTTAGCACTACTTACCGGAATGTATCGGTCATTACACAAGCTAAGTGTAAATCGACAGACATCGATGAACCTTGAGGCAACAAAAGTTGTCTTTGCCACTTTACCGACCATCATCGGTGAAGTCACCAAAGCCGCTAGCTACCCTGATGCTTTGCACAGACACCAAAGATGTTATGAATGCCTCTACCAATGAACTCAGTCTTTATATACTGAAGAGTTGGTAAGCATTAATGACAACTTAGGGTACAAAAAGGTTATAAAAGCCCGACGGGTAAACTCATTTTTGCACTCACGATTTTCTAGTAGAACAGAATAGAGCAGAATGATTTCAGAGCCATTTGGAGAGTGACCCAACAAGAATCAATTTGACTCAAAAGCATTCACACTCGCAGGCAATCACAGAGAATCCATAAGTAATCACATTCACCGATCACACTATTTTATTTGCGAAAAGCCTTAAATTTTTGCAAACATGATGGCATCGACTTCTAGAGTTGAGAAGATTATGGAAGATAAGAAGAAACCATTCAAGCTTGTCAGGATAGGCTCGTGTGCTGAACCCAAGTTTAAGCTACACCCAGAGATTGCATCAAAACCTGACGATTCTGGAGCATTCTCTAGAATCCCACCTAGGGTTTTACTGGTAGAGGACGTAAGGTCCTATATTCACTACAAGATCTCAGAAATAGGAGATCTAGACCTAGATAATGCCTACAAGGCACTATGTGATGATGCTAGAAAGCTCAAAGAAGAGCATAAAAGGGACTCACAAATTCACTGCATTTCCCCAAGGTCTTCAAAACTGAATGGATAAAGATTGTTCTTAGCATAGTTCACAACAAGACTTTATGGCTTAATAAGCCAAAACTAATAACTAAGCATGTTATTCACATGGTTACTGGTTATCCTACAACCAATAAACCACAAGCTCTCAAGCACCCATCCCTGGCAGAAGTGGAAAAATTGATTGGTGCTAAATCAGATAAAAGAGCACTAAAGGTCAACACCATTACCGATGTAGAGCTGAAGTTTGGAGCATGTGTTGTTGGATATAAAATCTTCGAAGCAAGTAGAATGAATAGCATATCAAGTACTGATATGAGCAGAACATACAAGATTATCAAATAGGGAAAGAACATGGATCTTGCAGAGATCATGTTACATCAACTGGAGGAGAACATGTGCACAATAAGATCTTCAAGGAAAAACACTTGTAAGTTTGGTTCCCTCATAATGTGAATATTCTTTTACTTTGAAGAATACTTTCCTTCCATAGGAAAAGTTGTATGGGACACAAGAAGGCCCATAACCATTTAGATAGGTGAATTCATAGAATCACTAGGAACAAATTTTGATAATATTATGCATGAGTATTTCAAAACCATTAAGGAAATGCTACAAGCCAGAACAAGAATTCCTGAAAATCTGATAGAGGAACTTAAAGAGAACATATGTTTCATGGTAGATATTGACTTCACATACATACAAGTAGTAGTACCTAGGAAGTCATGGCTTACACAGTTAGAATATGAAATCAAGGCAGGACTAGCCAAGGAGTGCATTGAGGCACTATTGAATGAGCCAGTGGACAACAAACAACTAAGATTTGGCACCTATGAAGAGGCCAAAAAAAAGATTAAGAAAAATCTTGTTATTAAGAAAGCTATAAAATAGTCAGGCAGAATGGTGAAGAATCTGAAAAAGAACCTAAATATATCTTCTGAAGGTGAAGAAGAAAAGGAACGTGAAGAGGAACAAGAGGGTAAGGAGGAACTCACCGAGGACTAGCTACCCATCGGTGATATAGCAGAGAAAAATGAATCAGAGGAAGAAAATTCTAATTCACCACCTCCTCCTCCACCTAAGAAGTCAAGAACAAGGAGTCAAATAGCAAAGGATGCAACTCCTTCTCCCATGGTAAAAGGAAAGATCTATAAAAGGAAACCTAAAACATCAAAGGCAAAACAACCAGTTAGGCAACCTATCAAAAGGAGAAAATTTGTTAAGACAAATGAAGATTTAGAGGAATCAGCTATGGATGAGCCTGACACTGCAGTCAAACAAGCAAAGGAAATAGAAAAGGCAACATCAACCACTGAAAATATTAATGAAATATGTAATTACATTTCAGAAGCATCATCTATTTGAAATCCTAAGATTAGGAAAGGGTTGAGTTGGGATTTAGTAGAACAAAACAAAATTGAAGATGTAATTATAGCCAAAATGTGCAGACACTATTATGTCCCACTTCAGTTCACTACACGTGATGTACCTCAAGAACTGTTGATTAGACTATCTTCTAGGTTCACATTTTCACTACATGAGGAGAAGAGGATAAGAGAAAGAGTACTTGTCTCTCTTATGCCTCCTAAATCAAAAATGGAAGAAATAAATGAATTAATGGAGAAATATGAGAAAAAATTCTTACCCAAGATGAGAGCCTACAAATTTCTAGAAGAGAAGTTTATAGAACTAGAGCAAGAAGCTCATGATAAATGGAGCAAGATACTCAATCCTGCTGAGGAAAGCAGTTATGAGAAGAAAATTGTCAATCAGAGAGATAACTCAACAGCTGAGTTAGACAGTGAAGAAGTTCAAATAACCAGCCAGAAATGGGTTGATATTATAGGTGAAGAATGGCCTAAAGACAATGAGGAAAATCAAGTACCAGCAAGTCCCATCCACATCAGTTTAGAGGATGAAGAAGTTACCAAAGAAGAGTTAATGATAAAAGGTAACTTAGATGATGATATAAATGATACAGGAACATAGGGAAACAATGGCACTTGACAAAGAAAGAGACATACTACAACAACTTGTTCCCAAGGTGAAACTTGAGCAAAATGCTACAGTTAAGGAACAAATAGTTGTTCTCACCGACGCAATCATAGACCAGAATATAGATGCAGAACAAGCTATGGAAGAAAAAGCAAAGAAGAAGTATTAATAAAATTTAATTGATAAAATCAGCCAAGAAGTGACATTGAACAAGGTAAAGCCCTCTAAACTAACTAATCAATTAGAGCCAATGATTGCTAAGGCAATTACCTTAGTTCAAAATATGTGCACGCTTGAAAATTTTACAAAAGAAAATTGTGACAAGTTAGCAGAGATAGATTCTAATGTCACAGCAAGTGCACAAAGCCTAACCTCAAATGCAGATAGTATCAAGGTGCATCATGACAAGGTCATTGAGGCTAACAGGCTAAGGCAAGAGATATGGGATGCTGAAACATAACTAAGAGTTGAGATTACAGAGCTAGAGGCACACATATTGCCTAATCTTACTATTCTATAGCAACATATTTCTAAAGCAAGAAACCTTATTGCAACCCTTGAGATGTCTGTAGTAGACAACATCTATGATATACATGTAAGGATTTCACTTGAGAAAATGGCTCTAGAAATGCTAAAGGAAAAATGGGAAAAGATGATGGAGGAGATCAAGTCCTCCCATTCCCATCTTTTTGACAAGCTGTAAGTACCTTTGCCTTTATTATCAAAAAAGGAGGAATAGAAAGGAACTGTATATTGTATGTACATGAGGAACAAATATGTAAAGATAGCTATGTACAATATATAAAAAAAAAAGGGGAAAAGAATAGTACATAAGGATATGTATATATACTTACACTTACTGGCATATACATAGCGGGAGTCATTCAAATGAATAGGGAAGGAGTATACGCAGGTGTACATACTAATACATTTAGTGTGTTGCACATATCATGTTTTTGATACTAATGTCAAAGGGGGAGATTAATGACATTAATTTTTCCATTAGTACAGCTAGTGAAAAACATTGACAGAGATCATCGGGACAAGAATTACCAGTGGACTACAAGCATTACCGAAAGACGGTGTGCATACCTGACAGATCAAAGTGTCACACAAAAATGTTGTATGGAATTGACTGATGAACACTGGCAAGTGTTGCACCGACGAAGTGAACAGGACATCACTGACGGGTCAATAACATAACATGGAGATCATCACCGACGATACAAGTTTTGAGAACAAAACCAACAAAGCACATAAAAAGCATACCCGATGAACAGTTCAAGAAAGGAATACCGACAACAAAGAAAATTGACCGTCAGAATTGACAGTCAGTTAGAGAACCCGCAAAATGTGGATCTAAGTTTTACACATCAGATAAAGCATTCTAATTCTATTTATAGAGTTTTAATTTGTTTTAAATCATAACTTGAGGGTCAAGAAAGCTTTATGTAAATATTTTAAGCATCCTAACAGATCAAAAACATATCTAACTAAAGATCAAGATCAAGTTGTAAACCTTGGATCTAGAGTTAACTTACGAAAGTGTGAATCAAGAATTGAGCTAAAATCTAGTATAAATAGATGTTCAATCAATTGTGAACTATGAATTCATTATTATTGATAGCCATGAAGATCATCTAAGGAGCAGAAAGTAGAATTCATGCAAAGTTCAGAAACAGATCACATCAGTTATCAAGAACACACAGAGGCTACCGACGTATAGACAAAGGTATTATTCAATCATGGAAAGATGATTACTCATACATAGGAAGCTTTATTGGATCTGTTATCAGAAATTGGAGATTGCATACATCATCATATCAAAGACTTATGTAGTTGCATTCTAACAAGTGCATCACATCTATAATCCTTTTGTAGAAGGTGGACTTAAGCGTTCTTTACAAATCTCTTAACAGAGTGCACACTTAATAGTGTTGGTAAAGCTTCAAATGAAGTAGATCTTAACAGGTCTCCATTGTAATAATCCTAACAGGGTAGGTCATCAAAAGTTACCAATTGTAAGCCTTAACCGACCCCTTCTTATCTGCAGATAGTGAAGTCTTTTCGGTAACAATCCCCACCGCAGTTTTTACTTCCTAACAGGGGTTTTCTGCCATATCATATCTTGTGTTATGTGTTATATATTTTCATGAATTTTTCTTTTATGGTTACATACTAAAGAACTTATGATATTATTGCATATACATAAAGAAAGATGAATAGTTAGATAAGATAATTTACAAACTAATGATTAAGGGTTAATGGGCTAACCAAGAAAAGTTTTGGAGGTAGTGATTAACCCCTCCCCTCTCAGTACATCATTCCAATATAATTCCAACATGTCATACTGTCACATTCAAAGGATTATTCTAATCCTTCTAACCATTCCATGACCACCTCTTGTTCAATCTTACCACTAAATAATGGTACACCTTCTATTGAATTTCCACTCATGTCTTTAGAGCCTTAAGGAATGGCTCCTCTTGTAGTTCTGGATCAAGCTCTAGTACTGGATCTTCTCCTGCCACTGATTTTCCTTTTCCTTCTATCTCTCTTACCAACTCACTTGCATTTGTTGTCCTAGCTTGCACTTCATCAAGTTTAGTAGCCATCTCTGCTAATTGTTTTTTTAGGAGTCTATTCTCCTCTTCTCTTTTGTACATCTTCTTAGAAAAATTTGTGTTTGTCACCATGGTTGATTCTTCCACAGATTCTAGGTAACTCATGTACTACTTCCTAGCCCAAGTCTTTTAGGGCTTTGATACCAATTTAATAGAGGTTTTCTTAGAATATTCAACTTGACTCACTAAAGCCTTTTCCTAGACCCAAGAGGGTTTCTTCTAAAACACTAATCCAAGGGTGGAACACTAGGTTCAACTACCCCACAAACCAAAAACCTCTCTACCAACTATGCTTTCATGCTTCACTGAATCTACGAGGGTAGATTCTACCAAACCTTTGAAAATCTATCACAGAGCCTAGCAGGATTGTGTTCATCTCACATTAGGTCATTTAACTCCATTCTTCATGGTCTTGAGCCACAATTCATCCTTACACTAATCAAAGTCCTAAAAAATAGGAATAGGCCTAATGGCTTCTTGTAGACCTAACTAGGCCTCAAATCTGGATTAACTCACAATTTGCCCAACCAAGACCCCAAAGTATTATCAAATTCAGACACCCTTTCAAAAAAATCAATTGATTTCTATGATTAGGGCTCCTCATCTCCTCCATACAATACCTCAAAAGTCTTAAGGACCATGTCTCTAAAAATAGGGCTAATTAGTGCAGTATATGCAATTCTTATCATAACCTATTGAATTGGTTTCTTTAGACTCCATCATTTCTCTGAGGGACTCATCAGTTCCCCCAAACCATCCTCCAACCACTAGATTTAATTACTCAATCCAACCCTGTAAGATACAACTCTATGTTTTCTTTTTCCCTGGTCGGGCAATTGCCAAGCTCGCCTAGGGAAAGAGCTCATATAATTAATCCTCAACACTTTTGAAAATAAAACCAAAATAAAATTTATATATAGAGATTCGTCTTTCATTTCTCTAAGGCCTATTCACTTTCGATTGTGGGAAAATCTCAGAGGAACCATTTTTCTATGTACAGTCGAGAATGGACCAGAGAAACACAAATAAAATTGTTTATAACTACAAAAGGAAAACTATTCACTAAACTACTCCACAGAGAACTAGGAAAAAATCATCAAAAAAT
The DNA here is from genome assembly GCA_018584345.1 of Thuja plicata. Classification (NCBI taxonomy): domain Eukaryota; kingdom Viridiplantae; phylum Streptophyta; class Pinopsida; order Cupressales; family Cupressaceae; genus Thuja; species Thuja plicata. The sequence continues at coordinate 2,554,717 of MU226831.1, read as the reverse complement.
AATTGCATTGCAAATAATATTTAGTCAATCCATTCACAACTCTATTAAAATTGAAAACACCAAAACCTATCATAGTGTAATTCTGCAACTTTGCAATTTAGTGAAAAAGTAAGAAAATGGCATCGAACCTTTGTACATCACCGTGAAAGTCCTCAAATAGGCCTATTTTTCCCATGACAACTGCTCAAACTTATTAATAACCACTTTTACGACAAAAAAAACTTTTTTGGGGAAATTTGTCAAGTAACTTTCAAAAGTTGCAAATGTTGCATGAGAAAAATTTTGCACTTTTCAACATCTTTGATTTCTCTTGTTTTCAACTCCATGAATGGATGACCTAAGGTAATAAACCATATTACAAGACACAAAACACTACAAAAATGTCCTTCCAAGGTCTTTGAATGTCCAACCCACATTTTGACACACTTGTTCCACTAGAACATTACAAAGGGCACTTGGACAAAAAGCCTCTCAAAACAAACTCACACATTCCTAAAAAAATTTGAAATCATCATAAACCTCCCTAAACTAGCTTATCAACTAGAAGAAAACATAACACAACAAAATGAATGGATTTTAAACCTTGGTCCTCCTGCACCAATCAACAATATCTAGAACATCAAATCTTCAAACCTTCACTTTCCTTGTTGTAGTGGGTAGGTGTGGGCTCAAGGAAAATCAAAATCAATGGGATAGAGGAATCATACCAGCCTCATACAACTGATATGTTCAAAACCCCAGACCTAAAATAGTGTACAAGCAATGATGCTATAGTTCTCACGGTACAAGTATCTTCCTAGGTTGCAATGCAAGTGGATAAACAAACAAGACCTCTCTCCTCATAATATCTTGTATACAGTATGAGGCTCCATAAAAGGTGAGGGCCTCACCCATGTAGCAACATAAGGACCATTGTTGTGATCAAGATGCACTAAATGAGTGGAATCTCCACTCATCCCTGCTCTAGCCATCACAAGTAGATTGGATAGCGTTGTCTATGAAACTATTGGTGCAACATTGTTGTTCAGTTGTGAGTTGTTTCTCTAATAATGATATCTATAAAAATATATGGTGATCCGAGATATATAGATGCAAAATCTTATATGTGTGCACCAATGTCACTACCATCTTTGTAATCAGGAGATGAAAGGACATTGTATTTTCCTCTCATATCTCAATAAATTCCTTTAGCATAGGATCATGGAATCTCACCTATATAATATAGTACACACACAAAACACCAGAGGCCCACCTATTAAACATCACCATAGTGGCCTACAACTAGATTCCTCACTTGGTTGTGCTACATACAAACAAGTTGTTAGCGAGTGTGCTCATGAACCTCTAGGAGAGCTTGCAAATAAATAATAAGATCATTTTAATCAAGAATTATATCTCTATCATATATATACATTACATTTAATCTTCATCAAATTTTTAATGCTGGGGTCCTAAGGATGCAAGCACAAAATTAGAGCTCTATTGTGAGTATCATCCTAGGATGCATGTGCATCCTTGGGATACCAGAAAGCATCCAGGATGCCAGCACAAAAATCATATGGCGGTGATTCCATGGATCCTAGATGCACACATAAAATTGCATGTGCTATAATAAAAACTAAAAAATTCTATGAAATGCATTAAAAAATCACAAAGAGGAGAAAAAGGCCTAGCCCATTTAGGGTTCTTCCCCATCAATGCTAGTTTGCAACTCCTTAATAAAAGTAGGTCAAAATTTTCATCTACGTGAAATTTTTACTATGAACGTAGATAAATTACACTAAAAATACTTGCGATGAATAGTTTGAATGACCCTTCGCTGGCCCACCTTTTGAATTTATAGCTAAATTTCTACTCAAAAAATTAATTTTTTTGTAGTGATATTGGCTCATCTTCCTTCCTATTTTCCCCACCTACTAGAGAAAAAAATACAAGGCATCACTTAATCATATTTTTCCTTCCAACTTTTACTAATGTCTTAATCATTCTTCTTGCTAGGATAGTTTCTCCTATTGTTGGCACTAAAAAAAAATTTAATTTTTTCAGTACCTGAACTATCATGACATATGTTATGGTTCCTTGTTAATCATCGGGAGCATCATTCATTCTCACTTGATTGAACTATGCGGCTTCTATAGTATGCATTTTTTAGGTAATTATTATATTTAATGCACCACGTGATTTTAATAAGCATACCTAAGCTACTTTAGTGCACCTTATCTCTTAAGTTGGTCAAATCACTTAAGTGGGGGAAAATATTATGTGGGAAATTGAACCTCATATATTCATGACACCCACGGAGTAGGCCTGATGCATTTATGACAACTCTTGAGTAGGATTTTAACATTTTCACATCACAGATCTCAAAGGCAAAGCATTAGCAATCCCTAGTGTGGATCTGGGATCTATTTGGTCGGAAAATATGGAAACTTGCATGGATATTTGTGTAGTTTGCAAACATCTAAAAAATATTTCAAATTCAAAAAGAGCATATTCTTTATCAAGCCAGTTTTCACACGTGCCTTTACTTGGATGTGTTCAAAACAAGCACCCCTTCCCATTTGAGCAAAAAATCTCCTCATTCTTCATCCGTTTAACATTAGGAATTTTTCTTGGCTCTCACTCTGACTCTCTTAGCAAAATTCTATCAAAATCTATATACAATTTCATAGAAATTGAGTCTTGTCCTATACGGTATCACACTATCATCTTAAGAAAGCAATCTTCACTATGTAACACTCTCATTCTCTCTTAGCCACATATCTATTGCTTTGCAATATTATTTGATCCATCAAATCTCTAAGTACATTTATTATTTATTTGCATTTAATCTCATGCAATAGGGGTTTTTATCCATTAAGTGAGGTTTGTTTCTATTGCACAATCTTTATTATTTCTTCTCATGTGAAAGGTGGTTTCCTCCTTTAGGTGGGGTTTGTTTATATTACACAATCATCTAAGGTTTTCTCAAAATCTATATATCTAGTTGTCTATGCAGGTGGAAACTAAAAAAATGAGAATTACCCTAAGGCAAACCTCTATCTAACCCTAACATTTCTCCATGTCTCTATGTGTGTAGGTGGTGAATAGGTTCATGGAGAATGAGGATCTTTCTAGATGTGATTCTAGAACATTCCAATCTTCTATCTATGGACTACAACATTACATTTAGGCATCCCCATGGTGCATTCCGTCTGAGGCTAAGATTTTTTCAACTTCGAGATAAAAATGCATGATTTTAGCTTGTTACATATGCAATCCAAATACATTATCTTACTTTAGTGTCAAGTTATTTTAGTATTTTGAATTCATGTATCTTGATAAGAATTATTTATTAGGTTTATCTTCCTTACTCACCAAAGTGCTAGTAAAATGAGGAAGTGTTGGGCCATTTATTCTTTAAGATTTCATCATCCTAAGAGTAGAAAATTCCCTACTCTACACAAATGAATGAGGAATAACTACTACAAAAATTCATAGTATTACTTTTTAATGCATATCAGAAGAACAAACAATTTATTAGTATATTGATGAAATAAAAAATGTCAACATAAGCTATACAAGTACCATCCTTAGTACTTATGATATATTATGTTTCATTGCATGCTCTTAATATTAAAAAAAATTAATAAATTTAAGACAATATCTATTAAAATTTTCTTGAAATCGCCAAAATTTAGACTTAATCAAATTGAGTAACTGGAATGTCAGTTGGGGAAAAATCTAGAGATCTTGATCAAAAGAATTCAAAAATACTTGTTGGGATAATTGACGAAGACAAGACTATTTGATTCTAGTTTTCTTGGATAGGCCATGTTGTATATGTCTTTTGGATCTATTGGTACCTTGCTTTCTTGGATAATTGGTCTTGTAGGTATCCTATATAGATTCTTCTTTTGCTTTGCTTGCTTTTCTATGACGATTTGGAAATTTCAACAGCTCATGATTCATGTATTTAAACCTACTTGAAAATGTTTCCTTACTGCCTTACGATGTTTGAATATGACGATTTTATACAATCTCTCCCAAAACTGCCTTACAATGTAACCTTCTTTCACACCATTATGCTTTACTATTCCATTATCTTTCTTGCATCATAATATGAAAGACAACGAATTTTTGGGTTTTTCTGTAATTTTTCAGGCTCCTGAGTATCGTGAATGTGCTGATAGACTTATTCGGGAGGTCAATAACATGTTCAGAGAAGTGGGTGCTGTGGATTCTTCTGCAAAAAATATTTTGAAACGCCTTGAACTGGTGGATAATGTTGAATGCCTCGAAATCCAGAAATATTTTGGAAAGGAAATAGGAGAAGCACTTGATTATGTTTATAGGTATGTTTTAAACAAAGATAAAACTAAGAATATAATTGATATCTTATATGCATGATTTGTGAGCGAAAGTTATTTGAGTTGCAGGTTTTGGAACGACATCAGTAAAGATCTCAATACAGCAGCTCTAGGACTTTGAATCCTTCGACTTCATAGATATTCTGTTTCTCCATGTACTTACTATTTGTTGCTTACTGATCAATTAAAATGGTTTATATAGTCTAGATTATATTAAATCCTGTGAGTGTGTATTATGCATAATAATGCTCTTGCTTATGTAGTTTAATCGTCTGAGAGAACTTAATTATTACTTTACAATTTATTAGCATCTCATGTTGGAGAATGTGATGACAGATGTTTTAGAACAATTTAAAGGAAAAGATGGAGAGTTCTTAAGTCATACCGGTCAATCAGAGGGGGAGATAAAAAGCATTCTGAATCATGGATTGCCTTCCCAAAGGAGACAATAATGGATGAAGCTAAAGCATTTTCAACTATGTATTTCATTCTTTGGGGATGGGAATGGGAGGACCATTAGCTGAGCTTAATTATGATGCGAAGAGGATTGTATTCCCTCTCCAAGTTTCTGTGCATAGAGAATGGACTATATGTTCCATTTGGGGATGATATTGATGAAAATCTACCATGGGTTCATCAATTCAAGTATGATGAGAAACTAAATGGGCTGGGTAACCCAGTATCAACAGATACTGATGAGGATGGAGAAGAGATGGAGGAAGATACAGATGAAGAAGAGGAAAAAGGGAAGGAGATTGAGGATGAAATTGAAGATGAAGATGTGATGGATGCGGCTGCTGTGGAGGATTCTGAGTTTGTTGAGGTCTCTCTGGAGGATGAATCAGTGGGCGGAAGTGGAGACACACAACTAGAGGACAGCTCCAAGTTGAACTCTGCACCCAGCATAGAAAATGACACCACCTCTCCCTCTGATTGAGATTTCAGAGATAAGTTCATATTGGGCTAGATAATAACCTGAAATTTTGTTGATAATTGTTAAACTCTCACTCTAGTTTCTGTTTTATGGTTAACTTTGGATGAGCATAGGTGCTCAGGATTTGGGCTTCACAATCCTCTTGGTAGGATTGGATTTTGAACCAGGAATCTTTTAAGTTCTCTATTTTACTGTTTTATTACTTTTATAATATTAATGCAAACTATCGGCTATGGCCCCTTAAAGATCAACAAAAAAACAAGTATGGCAGTAGAATCATATTTTAAGTGCCAATGTCTTAAAATAGGTGCGTATGATTTATTTAAGAGCCAATCTAGCAAACCCAATGCAAACCAAGTGTATTGATTTTATATAAAGTTCCAACACAAAATTTGTGGTGCATAGATAACATTTAATTTGGAGTATGGATGGTACTCGAATCATCAAAGATTGGAAGCAAGGAATTATATCGACATTTATGAACAAAATAGCCCATGGATCAAGTAATTTCAATAATTTTAAATTTTCATAATTTTTTTTGTTTAGAAAAAAAGATCTTAAGTTCTCTAACGACAACTTTTCAGAGAAATGGACAATCAAAAGATTTTGTATCTAGCTAAACTGAATTTCAATATAATGCAATCCATCTATCGACCAGAACTTCAAATGATTTCTAGGTGAGTTGATTAAAAATATATTTGATATTTTGTAAATAATTTTTTGTAATCACGCTTTTTTCAATTTGAAATAATGATTTTTTAGTTATATATCCAATGCTTATAAAATATTGAGGAAAAGCTTTGCTAATTTTTTCAAGATATGATAAAACATTTTATTTTCTAGACTTATAAGTTTTCTATATTTTATATTTATAAATTAAAACTAGCCAAATAATATGAAATTCTTTAATTTGAAAATTTAATGGTATTTATTGTTTTAGATCGTGGAAGGAGTTAGATTTGTACAAATTGGATTTTTTTCATCACAGACATATAGAATATCACTTTTTCAGGATGTGTAATTACTGCGCAACCTAAACATTCTACTTTTAGAATTGCTCTCACAAAAATATTTACAATTACAACTTGCATTGATGATATCTATGATACATATGGTACTCTTGAGGAACTTCAAATTTTCACAGCTATATTTAAGAGGTAAGTATTTTTTTTCTTCTAACTTTCTTTTTTAATTTTTTAGTTTTTGATTTGATATTAATATGTAATATTTAAATATGATTTAGCCATGAGCCACCTCCTATAGATCATCTTCCAGAATACATGAAGATTGCATATTGTGCACTGTATGATACAATCATCGAATTTGCACAAGAAACACAGAAACTTCAAGGTCGACACACACTCCACTATGCTTGAAAAGCTATAAGTCTTTCATATTAATAAACAACATATATTTTGATATTTATATTAACATACCATACATTATAGAGTAGTATAGTCAAATCATGTATATATTCATATTTTAGTTTTTTTAGGTGATTAAAACTAGAATTTATTCATTAGATATATCATTTTAAAATATAACATATTTAAGTATTATATATTTTTTAAGTTGATCTAATTCAAATTATTTTAAAAAATATCAAATACTTATTTTAAATATATATTTTAACTTTTATATATTCATTTATGTAATTATTCTACAAATTACTTCTTTATGCATTTTCTACATATATTACTTGAAATATTGAAAAATAAACTTACTATTTATACTAATTTTATACATGTATATTTATATGTATATGGAATGATCTGAAAAAATTGTGATTGAATTTCACTAAAAAATGTGTTTATCTAGTGGGATGACTATTTGGATGCAATGTTGCAAGAAGTAAAGTGGCTTGCTAATGGGTTCACACCAAATTTGAAGACATTTTTAGAAAATGGAAAAGCGAGTTCAGCTTTTTGTGCATCTACATTACAATCTCTATTAACATTAGATGTAATTTTAGAAGACGCCCATAAGAAAGTTGATTATCCATCAAAGTTCAATGATCTTTTGAGATTAACCTTTAGATTATTGGGTTACATTAGAACCTTAAAGGTATGTCATAACATATCAATCAAGATATTTGTATGTTGGTATAAAAGAATACATATGATTTTTTAAACTAATTTTAAACATCTTATTCACGGCTTTTTTTTTTTAAGGCTGAGGCAAATCGTGGAGAATTTAATTAATCTATAACATGTTATATAAGTGACCATCCACAAATGAGTGAGAAGGATGCACTCAAGTATCTAAATTGTAGGTTAGATGAACATTTGAAAGAACTGAATATGGAGTATTTGAAGAATGATAGTGTTCCAACTTGCATCAAGGATTTTTCTTATGACATATCAAGATGTTTCCATGTTTTCTATAAAGATAGAGATGGGTTTAGCATTTCAACTGAAGATATGAAGAATAATGTGAAACAAATCCTCATTGAGCCTATTAAACTCTAAATAATTTGTACTATTATCAATGTTGATGGGTTACTCTCTATTTTTGTTATTGGTTATGCATTAATATATGAATTTTTAATATTTTATAGCAGTCTTATTATTTACCCTTTTTTAATGTTTGAATGTCGATTTCAATATAATATTTATTACAGCTTCTATATCTAGTATATGATATCTAGTATATGTTATGGTAGTAAGATCATAGATCAATGGTAATTTATATGGTTTTCTTAAAATTTATAGTTTAATTACAACTTGTATAAATCTCTTAAGATTGAGATGCTAGAGAGAGAGAGAGAGAGAGAGAGAGAGAGAGAGAGAGTTGTAATAATTTTTAAATATACAATTATACTTTACAATTTATCTTCTCACTCCCAGAAATATACTAATGATTTTAAAAGTATTTATAAGTATATCTATTATTAATATAAAAAAATAAAATATATTCATACATATTATATATTCCTTCTTTAATAAATTAAACTACATATTTTAAAAACCAATCAAGAAATTAAAAAAAAAACATTTCCACTCAACAAATTTAATGATAATAATAATGACATATCTCAGTAAAATAGAAAATAATTGTTATAAATAAAGAACGTTACTAGGTACATGTACCATGCAATTTCAAATACAAAACGGTATCATCTTTTGCATTACCGATAAACTAATATCAACATGTTCAAGTGACTAGCATACCCAATATCATATGCAAAACAAAAACAAAGAAAAGATTATGTAAGCTAGTTATTGTATCTTATTTCATATATTCTCTTTATTTTTTATTTCAATTAAATATTATATATTCCTTTTTTGACGTTTTTACTACTCTTTTTTACTTTTTCTATTTTATGTTGATTCACATTTTATTATAATGTTTAGTGTTAATTGTTGAAATAATCTTGTTAAAGTATATTTAAATTAGACTATTAATATGATATGTAATGTGTATTTTTTCGTAAAATTTTGTAAAAATATTTTTTCTTAATATTTGTACTTAAATTAGCTTATTTTTTGGATCGTCAAAAGGCTTTAGCCAAAATATTTATTAATATAAATTATAGTTTGGAGAATCTCTATTCACTGTGCGCACTGGTAGGAAAGAATGGAGAAGAAAACCTCCAGTCTAGCCTGGGACCGAAGTCCAGATTATTATATTACATATAATTATGAAGGCATTCCCTCATTTATCGAAAATGGTTTTAAACCATTTTAACATTTAATCCATATCTAAGAGCATTCGTTTAGATGTTTTAGCCCCTGGCTATACAATTTTTCACTATTAGTGCCAATGCCTTTTGAAACTAATTTTAAAAGGTGGGTACCTTGTTCATCAGGGGCTTCCGAACCTTGTCCTGCCCGTCCGCATTTAATCTATTCCTATAGACATTTATACAACTCCAAAAAAAAATTTCCTAACAAGATACCATGTTTCGTTAGTCCTTATGAAAACCAGCTCTAAAAGGGTGAGAGTTATATACCTTATTGAGAAGTACTTGATTACTTCTAATTTTTAATTCTAAAGCAGCTTTAATCTACTTAAGAAGAACAATACTGACTCTCATTCTAAGAAACATAGCATGCACATAGTTAGTCATCATTTATTAAAGGCCTAAATGTAAATCTCCATACTCATATAAGAAAACCTCCTTTAACTATGTGTATGGGTTGTTTACTAAAAGAAACTATAATTACTTCCAATCCAAAAGTACTAAAGTTTACTAATCTTAACCAGGGAAGGCTCTTTTCGCATCGCTTCTGATTGAGTTGTTCTCCGTGTACCCCAAATCATACATTCATGAAACTACAATTGTTAGACAATATTTCCTACCAGATCTAAAATATGTTCCTAATTAATAGCCTCTTTCTTATCATTGACAAGATTATCTTTGATGGGGCAGATAATCATAAACAGAGAGAAAGGAGTATGTTTTTTGATTGGTAAAAGAGGAATAGGTATAATTGCATAATTCACCTGATATAAGTGTGACCACCTTAAGGTTATCAAACTATAATCAAGTCACCAGAGCTAGCCAGAGTTAATATGTATGTGTGTGTATATATATACACACACACACACACATATATATGTATACACATATATATATATATATATATATGTATATACATATATATATGTA
>MU226831.1:2512841-2544426 GCA_018584345.1 Thuja plicata | reverse complement strand
TATATATATATAATATCAAAATTAACCCGGTGTTTATTGGTGTTCCTCTGAATTTTCTTCCAAGGACGATAGTAACAACTCTTACTGCTAATTCATATTTGATTAGCATGATCTTCTTAATTCTCTTTACAGTTATTTCACCATCAAAGGCAACTAGCTGCTGGGTGCATCTTAATTTAATAGGAGTTGCCATTATTTTGTCAGTGGCCAAGTTAGATCAGAATGACTTCTATTCTAATGTAGTTGCATTGTTTAAAAAGACTTTCTGTTTCGTAGTAAACAAGAATATGAAACATTTGTCATCCTTCTTAACTTATTGCTCTCTTGATATCTATTTATTTAATTTCTATATTAGATAATTTCTTGTTTATTAATATATTTTTTCTTATTTATGAATATATGATTTCTTCATTTATCCCTTCTACCCCATTTTTTAGCTAAAGAGTCTGCTATTTTAGTCTCTTCCCTAGAAATATGGTTAATTGTATAATGCTAAAGATAAGCTAATAAATTCATCCCTCTCTTTACTAATCCATTTCATCTCCAATTCTGGGCATTTCCTATTCTGAAAGCATTTATAATGAGGGCAGAGTCACCATCTATTTCAATATTTTCTAGCCTTAATTTTTTACATCGTAATAATCCTTCTATAAGAGCATTACACTCGACAATATTATTAGTTGCAATTCCTAAGTTAGCAGTTTTGTATGCAATCATTTTTCCTATCTCGTCACAAATACAACACCCTAACCCAGCCTTACCTAGATTTTCTTTTGAAGCACCATCAAATTTGATTTTGTACCATCCATGAGAAGGGGGTTTCCAAACACAATTTTTCCTAAGATCATCCTTATTTGTTCCTATTTGACCAACAAAGGGAGGTATTTTTATCCCATACCATAGTTTCCTTAACCTTTCATTTTCATGAGTGAACTTCATGTCCCTTCTACCATTCAGATTCCCATTATTAATTACTTCTACAATACATGCTTCTACTTTGTTTAAGAATTGATCTTGCTCAAGTTTCTTATCTTTGCATATTCTTCTATTTCTTTCCTTCTATAACTCCCAAATTAATATGGAAGGAGGAATAACCCATATCTTTCCAAACAAACCATAGTCCATTTTCGTGGGCCAAATATTAAGGAAATCTGTCAGGTTATTCAGAAAGGTTGTTTTCTAGTTTAGTTTGTTTGCTAGCTATGTCCAACACGAATATGTGAAATTACACTCTGTGAAAAGATTATCAATAGTTTCACTCTATTTGTCACAAAGTGCACATCTCAGTGGTCCATAATAACCAGTTTTCTAGAACCATTGAGATGTCAAAATTATATGTTGGCCAGCTTCCCATGTAAACGTGCCATCTTTTGAGAGACAAATTTTATTCCAGCATAGATCAATTGGAAGCATGGTTCGGTTGTATGCTGGATTTGTTAGGGTAGCATACCCATCTTTGGTATTGTATTCTCTACTTTTGGACTTGGCCTAGATAATTTTTCCTACATTACAAGAGGAATTAAGTTTCATATTCTTTAGTTTTTCTTCTATAAGTGTTCTAAATGCATTATGCAGTCCTAAATTGTCAAGGGATTTCCACCGCCATCCAAGGGCTGGATTTTTATCTTCAATTTCTATATAATCCTTAACATATATACCCCGAATATTTTTAATGCATGCAATTATTGGATCATCATTAAACAGGGTATTAAGGGGAGGGAAGCCACCCCATGAGTCTTCCCAGAATAGAGCATTCCTACCATTTCCTATATCCCATGTAATATTATCACTGATGACATTTATACATTCTAGAATAAAATTTCAAATTCTCAAACCATTTGGAGGAAGACTATGTCTAAAGATGCTTAAATTATCATTGCCATCTAAATACTTATATCTCAAAATTTTAACCCATTTAGCTTCTGGATCTTTGTACATCTTCCAAACCATTTTATCACCTAATGCTATATTTTGTTGTTTAATGTTTCTAATATTCAAACCACCTTCCTCCTTAGGTTTACAAATTTTGTCCCAAGCAATCATAGCAAGCCTTTTCTTATCGTTAGCCCCTTGCCAAAAGAAATTCCTTATTTTTTGGTTAATTTATTTTTCTATGTCTTTAGGTAAACTAAGGCACATCATTTGATATAAAGGAATGGTAGACAATACATATTTGATCATTATTATTTTAGTAGCATTAGTCAACCACTTTCCTTTCCATGATTCTTCTTTTTTGTCAATATTCTTTAAGGCTCTATTCCAAAGATTAGTATATCTATTGCCCTTGTCTAGAGGAAGACCTAAATATTTACAAGGTAACTTACCCGTGTTGAAACCTAAGATTCTGCAAATATTTCTTTGTAATCCTTCTGGTGTATTTAAAAAGTATATTTCAGATTTATCTTTGTTTATTTGTTACCATGATGCTTTCGATTACATATATAGGACATTTTTTATTGCTTTAGATTCTAATAAATTTGCTTTCCCAACCAAAAGATTATCATTGACAATTATTGATGAGTACAAGCTTCCAAATTGTCAATGATTTTGATTCCTGAAATTAAATTATCATACTTGGTCTTATTTAACAATCTACCTAGAGCTTATACCATGACAATAAAGAGAAAGGGGGAAAAGACCCACCTTGCCTAATTCCTTGCAAAATACTAAAGAAACCAGTTGGATTACCGTTTACCATAATTGACATTTTAGGTCCAGAAATACATTCAAATATAAGATTAATCCACTATTTCGAGAAACCAAAGGATTCTAAACATTTACATTAAAATATCCAATCTACCTTATCATTTGCTTTCTTAATATCTAACTTAATTAGCATACTAGAAGAATGATTGTGCTAGATACTATGAATAGCTTCTTGTGCAATGATGACTCTATCTAAAATTGATCTTCAAGGAACAAAACCTGATTGTTCTTCTGAGATGATAAGAGGGAGTAGCTTTTTTAGCCTATTAGCTAAAGTTTTGGTTAACAACTTGTATAGTGTATTACATAGAGATATATAGGCCTATAGTAATCAAAACCTTCAGGTTTTGAGTTTTTGGGTATTAAAGCTATGAGTGTATTATTAATTTCTTGGAGGAGCCTACCTAAATTCCTCATACCTTATAAAGGTGCAATGACCTCATCACCAATACAGTTCCAACAATGATGATAAAAGAAAGTCGGAAACCCATCAAGTCCAGGAGACTTATCAGGATGGAGATGTTTTAAAGAATATTCTACTTCCTCTTTCATGAATCTTGCGTTAAGCATTTTATTATGGTCATTAGTAATTATAAGTGGAATATTACCCAATATTTCATTTTGAGTTGTTCTATCTGAACCATATAATTTGTTCAGGATATTCTCAAAGTGTACTACAGCTTCTAACCCTATATTTTCAAGATCTTCAAAAATCATCCCATCCTCTTTCTTTACCTTGGTGATTTTATTGAAGTGTCGTTTAGCTTTAGAACTATTATGAAGAAAAAATTGTATTTTTATCTCCTTCTTCTAACCATATCTCTCTTGATCTCTGTTTCTAGAACATTTCTTCTTTAGCCAATATATCATCGTAGCTACTTAAAAACTCTTTCTCTTTGGAATAATTCTTACTGTTCATTCCTTCTCTGATGATCTCTTCATTAAGTTTTTCTAATTCTTTCTCTATCCTCTTTTTAGAGTCAAATATATTTCCAAAATGCTCTTTATTCCATTCAATTAATCGATGTTTAATAAGAATAAAGGTTTTTGATCCTTTGAAACTTATTTTGTTCCACCATTCCTCAATCCTAAGCACATATTTTTCATCTTTAAGCCACATTCTTTAAAATTTGAAGGGATGTTTTTTGGGCACTATGTCTTCTTCTAAGATTAAACTTATTGATAAATGATCAGATCCAGTATGTGCTATTGTATTAGACTTAAAGTTTTTATTGAATCTAGATAGGTTACCAATGTAAAAAAAACTTGTCTAATTTTTCAGTTATATATTCAGTATCTATTCTTTTGTTCGACCATGTGAAGGCTTTGTTGTCCATGGGAATATCCATTCCATTAATTAACTGTATCCATTCTTTGAATTCTATTGTTGTCTAACTAATTTTCTTTGATCCTCCTGATTTTTCTTTAATATCTAATATAGCATCAAATCCCCACCCATGAAGAAGTTCTTGTTTGGTATACTACTAATAAAATTCTCAATATCTTTCCAAACAATCTTGTTGTCTTGAAGGAATTTAGGACCATATATGTTGATTATGGTGAATTCTAGATTATTTTTAAAGTTTTTGATCTTAGCTGCCATCCAATAAGGCTTAGAAGCAATAGGTTCTAACGATATAAACCTAGGATTCCAAATAAAGGCAATACCACCTAATGCTCCCTCTGAATCTATGCCTTTAAATTCCCATATTCCTAATTTCTTACTAAGCATGTCATATCTATCTTGCCCTAATTTAGATTCTTGTATTAAAAATAGAGGTGCTTCTAAAGAAGATAAGCTTCATTTTAGAAGGCGTTGTTTGTTAGGGGCATTTAATCCCCTAACATTCCATGATATGATTTTCATGATGTTTTGGGAAGGAACTTCCCATTCCCTACCTTAAGAATTGAAGTTATTTTGACCTTCCTTGAGGCCGATCCATCCTTCTGTCTTAATTCTATAAGAGACATTCCACCTCTTTTATGAGACTATTTCAGAAAATCAGGAGAATATTTGCCAAAAATAGGGGTGAATAATCCTAACTTCATTTCCTTACTCTTTTCCTGGTCAGAATTCAAGAGTGGATTATCTCTTTATTCTTCATGATTCATTGATTCAATAAGTTTTAGTAATAATAGATCCTTTGAATCTTTATGTAATCCTAGAAAAGCGTTGATATCCTTTACCTCTTCGCAACTGATGTTTTCTTAAAAGGAGTTACTCATATCATTGTTTTGAATATTATTCCTGTCTAGATCCTCTGAGCTCAGTTTTATAATTTTTAAGGGTATTGATTTTTGTATAATATCATCATATTCTTTGTACCATCCATCGTCCATTGTATGATATTCTTGATTATTGATATTCTTACTATTGTCGTCTATGATTGGGAACAAACCTTCTCTCACAAAAATTTCCTTATCTGAGGATACTGCTGCTTTTTTTAAGACTTTAGGGATTGTTAAAGTATTATCCATTTTCACTAATTCTTTAATCAGTACACTTTTCCTTCTATTGGCTTCTTCAATATCACTATTTTCATCATCAGATGAAATCAAAAAATCAATAGTTCTCATGGACATATCAGAGCATGATTTTCTTCTTTGGTTGTTAGTAGATATCTGATTTATAGGGGAGTTATCATTTGATATAGTATTTCTCATTGAATAGATATTTTTTTTTTAGTAAAACTATGTAGTTCTTGTATTAGTTCCTATTTTATTTCTGGATTTCCCTTCATCGATTAGTTTTGCTAAAGGAGATATACGTTTACCTAATTCATAATTTTTGTTTTCTTTAATGGTTTTTGGAGTACAACATTGATTAGTTCTTCTACATTTGATAGAATCATATCCTTTCAAATGTATAGGGTGACAACTTGTATCCACATTCTCCTTATCTTGCTGAGGGGTATAGTTAGTAAAGAAAAACCCTCTAGTATCTTGATTAAAAATTAATTGAGGCATGTTTTCTATAGAAATCGGCAACCCAGGGTAATCACGAATTATCCCCTTCCTCAACTAATGATGGAGACCTGTCTGTCTTAAGAGATAAATTTGGTTTCTGTCCAAATATTAGTTTAAGTATTGTTGTGTTTAAACATCTACTCTGGTTAGTTTTCTTATGAGAAAAGAAACAATGTTGTCTTCTATGTTGCCTCTGAAATATTTTGGGAGTAAATGGCAAGTGGTTCTATTAGTAATAAAGTGCATAGGTTTAAGGTGTTCTGATATGCCTGTAGTCTTAACAAAAATTTTAACCTCAGAGGAATCCATATAGTCCTCTTCCAGGCCTATTACTTCACCAAAACCATTCCCAATTTGGTAAATAATTTGGCTGTGGATTAATTCAACAAGCATATTTGGAATCATAATCCATTTTGCAACATCAATGTTGTTGAAGCTATTAGGGTTAAAATTAGGTTCCCATTTTAGAAACTTAATTGCATGCCCTAGATAAAATATGTGTGCTTCAGATAATAACTTTTGTCTAATGAATAAATATTTACATTCAAAATAAAAATAATTGTTGGATAGTATAGTGATACTTACCTGTGTTTCAATGGCTTCTTGAAGCCATTCTTTAATACCAGTTAATGCCCTTCTAGAGCCAAACCATTTTCTGTATAGCCCGCAGGATTGACAATGTTTCCATAAGCCATCTGTATAAATTTGGTGACCTTGAATGATTTTATCTTCCTTTTCATTATTAGGGCTAGGTCTGCGGTGTGACGATGAGTATACATTAATTCTTTTAGTATTTCTCAATGGAGTGTCTTTTGTTCGAACAAAACTGGGTTTTGGATTCTTCTCCCGAGTGAGAGCCCTAGGAGAAACCCTAGGGATAGAAGATATTAAGGCCGAAAAATGATTGAAAGTAGGAATCTTCAAGGACTCCATAGGTTTTTGATGATAGCTTCTACGATTTCCTGCTACTTTCATCCATTCCTCATCCCTAATGCCATGATTACCTTTCCTAAAAAGTGCATAAAGCTTGCTTCGAAAACCAGAGATATTCACATATTTTGTTCTTCAAAAGGATGATAACTACGTGTCCAATACTTCAACGCTGAAGATTTTTGTGAATTTGGACATTAGCAGAGTGATTTATCTTAGCATTGAGATTACTTAAATTAGATTATTAACTATGATATGTAATGTGTGTTTTTTCATAAAATTTTGTAATTTTTTTAAAAAATATTTGTATTAGCGAGGACATGTATTTTATTATAATACATCTATTTATTTATTAATGTAAGTTTATTTTTTGGGTTGAAACAATGACATAATGCAAAGTGTAATGTAAATATTTAAATAAAATTATATAGGTTTCTATGTGTAGCTATATATTCATAATATGTATAGTGATAACCACTAATCACAACCACTAACAAAGGACTCTCTCTCTCTCTCTCTCTCTCTCTCTCTCTCTCTCTCTCTCTCTATATATATATATATATATATATATATATACATATATATATATATATGATTTTATTAATTTTTACCTTACCCAAGTAAGACCAGCTTATCTTCCCTTATATTTTTGGTGTAAATATATGTATCAGGCTATTGGTAATACTCTGTCATTCCCTAAAGGTTGAGTTAGATACTATTAATTCTCCTTGTATCCTTTTCTCATATCGTTGTGTATATTGATTTGATGAAGGATTTTTCAAATGAGATCATTCTTCCTCTTCTGGGCTCTTCTTGTCCTTGTAGCTCTTGATTAAGGTCTTCCTCAATCTAGCTGGAGAAATCTCTACCTAGTCATTCCATAGTATTCGTTGATGACTTGAATGATGGTTTAGATGGTTCTATTTATTTGGTGCATCTTTCCCCTACTACTTTGGTTGGTTTGGATGCCCAAGATGTTGTGTCCTAAATTGTCTTGGTCCCACACCATGGCATGTATGATTCTCCTCTCCTATTTTCTAGACACTAAGTTTTAGTCACATGCGGCCTCTCCTTCTTTGCCAAGATTTTTTTTCAAAAGAGGGGCATGGCATTATTAGTCAAGTAAATTTTTTCTTACATGCAGATGGTATTCGATGAGCCATCTATATTTTGCAATTGGAGATAATCAAGCTCTGATGTATAAACATTGTGTAGCTGAACGAAAAAAATTAAAATGGGACTGAATGAAAATAGAAAAAATAAGGGAATGTAAAGGGGCTTTTATAGTCTGTATTACTAGTCATATGTTTTTGTGTCTATTTATGGTCATAGTAATATGAGACTTCCCTGTACTCCATGCGGGAGATACCTAACTACAGTACAAATGAGGCATACATACATACTCTTTCAAGATTACAAATTCTCCATCTCTAAACCAAAAGATGCTGAATAAAAGAAAGAAAGACAAGAAACGAATAGAAATGTGAAGAGTCTGCTCTTCAAGAATAGAAGGGTACATAACTGGTTGCAGACTTAAAATATAGTTAAATAACTAATAAAAAAATTAAGATGCTTGCAGGGACGTGAAGAAACAAAGAAAAACAACGCAACAGATGGGAATCAAAATTAAACATTATATGCACAGGATATAGAGGTGATTGTTTGGGGAATAGAGGAGAGGGGCAAAGTTCAGTAAGTGCGCATGTCATATAAAATTAGAATAATGAAAAGAAGTGTGAAGTGCAAGAAGAAACATACTAGAATGTAGGAGAAGGTAATAGGACCTGCATTGGGTTTTTCTTATGTGAAGACAAAAAGAATTCAAAAATACATGAAAAGAAGGAACGATAATTTGTGATGAGGTAGAGGCATAGGCGCGGGAATCAAGAAGTCTAAATTGTAGACAAGGGGAAAACGCAAGATATGATGCTAGGAATAACAAAGGAAATACGCAGCAGACTAAAGAAGAATGTGAACGCCAAAATAGAGAGAGGAAGAAAAGTGACGCCCTGAAATAAAAGGAAGAAACTTGCACAAAAGAATAAGTTAACAGTGGTTTGCCAAAACACAAAGAATGGAATTGTGTGAGCAGAGGGATAGCTAGACAATTAGCAGAGAAGATATGTATATGGTAGAAGTGTGTGGAGATCAGAGAAAGCAAGGGAGTTCCATTGTTCTCAATAGTATGTGAAATATAAAAGTTGATTTGTAGATTTCAAAAGACAGGTGACATGATTCAAACAGAGTTTTTGTAGAAAGAACGAAGGGTGACAAGTCTGAAGGAATGATAGTAACTGTATCACATTCATTTTTATTGCTTGGCGCTGAAATAAGTGTTTAAATTGTCCTTGTATGATACAAGCTAATTGGTTTCTAGAAAAAGCCATTGGAACAAGGGTGCAAGTAGGTGACAAATCATAAGGAATTTGCAAGATCTTCTACATCTAGCAAGTTAAATTGTGCCTATCCATAATATGTTTGCTTCAAAGAGGCAATCGCATTTGAGGATTGGTGTAAAAATATTAAAAGGAGGATGAATTTTTCAATGGTGTAGGCATCCCACAAGTGGACAAAAAAATCTTGGAAGCACTTCAATAGAGATAGAAGATAGGTATAGCTAATGTGAAAGATCTCTATAAAAACAATAGTGAAAGTTGCATTACTTATTACTTTTAACTTTATTGAGGGTCCAAGAAACATAATATTTTTTTGTTTTAAAAATTCTAAGACTCTTAAATGATTTTTATTTTAATTGGTAAATGACTTTTCTTAGAACTTGATGTAGGATTCAAACTTTTAAGTTCATATTTTATGCACCATAGCAATAAAAAGTCTCTTTATTTGGGAAATCTAAGATTTACACTTTTGTCTTTGAAATGTAAAGTAGCATATGTGTGCCATTACAAAACTTCCTACCAATTGTGTTTGACATTAGCTATGGATAGACATATTACTTGTGTTCTCAAAGTCATTCGCACTACATCTATTATGGGTTTCAAGGCTCTCAAAATTCACATTCTTATCCTATTAAAGAATTTGATGTAAAACACACAAATCAAATCAAATCAAAGGTTGGAAGAAATGGAGGAAAAGGTACATTTATCAACCGCATCAAGCTTCTAACTTGGGGTTGACTCATTGCATGAGAAGCATCCTTTCAATTTATGTTCCTTAGTAGGCAACCTTCATGTTTCTTGTGAGTGCATTTTATTTGTCCACATTGACTAGGGTTATTTTGAACAACAAGGGAGAGATTATTTTCATAGCACTAGAAGAGTGTTATTGACACACTCATAGAAGGTGTGGACTCTCGAAGGATAGTTTTTCTCTCATAAAAACATTAAGGAGAGATTTTGACACACTTTGAGAAGATGTGAAATTTTAAAGAAAATATATTCTTTCATTTTGTGAGGATGAGAAAATTTCATATTTTCGCATGTTGTGCATAGTTTTGTAAGTTCTATAGCTCAAATATCTATTCGTCTAGAGTCAGTATGGTGTTTCCTAGGTGAGTGATGAGGATTAGTAAGGGTGTTTCATCAAAGTATCTGTAAGGGTTGCATTTAAATCTTTCAATATTCCACCCAGCTATAAGGTTGGTAATAATAAGGGATAACTTTCGTAAATATGGCATCAATAATTTATAATTTACAATAATAATAAATAAATAAATATTAGTATAATATTTTAGTAATTATATTTATTAAGTAGTTATATTATTGCAGGCGCTCATACAAGGAAATTAAAGTTTTATAAACCGATCGGTTGTAATGTTAAAGTGAATCAAATTAAAAAAAAACCTGCATCCATGGTATCAACAATTTTAAATTTCTATTATTGATTTCATACTTGGTATGTGGCATGGTGGAAAATATCAAATTTAAATTCTGTATGGTCACTATGCACCTATGTGGAATGGTTTTATTTGGTTTAGTTTTTTTTACAATAATATATTGGAATCCATATTATGAATTTCTCTAAGACCAACCGTTTAGTTCTAGCTACATCCAAAGTTGAAGGAACACATATGCCACTTCAAATATAAGCGCTACACATAACTTTTATGGATAATTTCTTTTAGCCTCGACATTTTGTCTTAGTACTACGACTTATGTAGGAACGTTTTTCTATCTATTAAATAGCAAAAATTTTTAGGGTCATATTTTATGGTGAACAATTTTTTCTCTTGTTCTACTTTTATATTAGCATTAGGATAATCATAATTATGAATACAATGAATACTATCATTTCCCCGGTAGTGAGTGGTGATTTTTTAGATTCAATGCTGGAATCATATTATAGAAGCAAGTTTTAATATGGAGAAAATAAAATTTAGATATCCATAGAATAAAGAGTATGCATTATCTGATGCAAGGAAGAAAACTTACCTAGGAAGCTAAATTTTATTAACAAGTCAACTAAACTATCATAACTAAATTTTATTAACAAGTCAACTAAACTATCATGTCATGATCAAAAAGAGACTATGTCTTGATGAGATAATGCATTTACATATTTTAGGGATAAATACTAGTACATCTTTACTTTTTGGTACTATGTGTAAATGAAAATCAATATTATTAAATTGAAAAAAATAGATTTAGACGCCACTAAGTACATATGTATAATCTTTGTATACAAGAACATAGTAAATCAATAATCTATTTTTTAATCCCATACCCCTTGACTTTTAAATAAAATTAAAAATTATAGTGCATTGTATTATCCTATTAAGCATTCATATCTAAATACTAATACTAAAGAAAGTGATCTAGCCCAAAATCTTCAAGAATAATAATTCCAAAAATACACAAAAAAATTGCAGAATTCGAATTCTTCATTCAAATTCTCCAACTTACTCTACCTTACAATGAAAGAAAACTCCTACTTATTACAATTTCAAAAATTACCATATTTGGCAGATTTTCGGGGAAAATAGAAAAATAGAAAAAAAAATATAATAATAATAATTTTTTCCCATTTTTGGTAATTTCCAAAACCTATCCTATGAGTCCCAATTTTTCCCAAGAAAAGCCCACAACTAAGTGAAGATGAATTTACAAATAATCCATGAAATCAAAGACACGATTTCAGATTTATTACAAAAATAACTTTCTAAAAAACTGAAAAAACAAGATAAGCCAATATCGAAGGCCAAGATGATATTTCTGGCTCCCAAAAAAATATCAAAACAGCCACCAATTGTATCTAACTATAATGCAGTGCTCCATCTTGTTAGAATAGTCTCAAAGGATAACTGAGAGGGGGGGTGAATCAGTTATCAGTAACTTCAATTCTTTTTACTTCTTTAACTTTATAATACAACAAAGTAAATGCTTAATCAGATAACACAGTACTCAACACACAATTTGATTATGTGGAAACTAAATGGTAAAAACCTCAGTGGGAATTAGCACCCACAATAAACTATACTTGTTTGCAGTAATCCCTGTTAGAAGATATTTCAACCCTGTTAGGAGTTGTACATTACAATGCAATAAGTATAGTGACCTAGTTAAGGGTCGAACCCTATTAGGATTCTTTTACATATAACCCTGTTAGAGGTGGTGGACTCACTATCCAAAAGCTCACTGCTTGATGGTGAAGGCTACAACCTTCTGAATAACATATATGCACTATATTTGATGATGAACTGTAGAGTGGACCTGCTGTCTTGATCAGTTCCAGTGTATTGCAATCTTTCACTTCTTCTTCACATAGACTCTTGATGAATGAACCAACTCTGATAATCTGCTCTGTACATCTTTCTTATCTTTTTCGTATAATTCACACATAGCGTGTCACCTTTGACTTGCTATAAGTATCTTCATAAAAGTATGAGATCATGGGACCTATAAGACAACTCTTTATAACATCCTTGTCGTCTCTACTAATCACGCAAGCATTATTACAACCACGCAAGTATAAACCAAATAGACGTGACGCTTCACAGAGTCAGCCTCACCAATTTAACTATAACTTTGGAATCTTCTTGAAACACGTTTGGCGCCTTTGGATTAATATCATCAACTCATAACTAATCATCAATATACACACACATATACAAAAGATAGGCGCAACTCAAGAAACATGTGATATACGTTGGCCCTAAACCGTTACACTTCCAGAATTGTAACTGCTAATAACAGAATTACATAACTTTACTGAAACATCATATATGGGTCTGCGTGTATGAACATAACATAATAAAAATTTCAAAAACATGTATCTATCCACGCAAGTCTTCATATCATCATTCAGATAAGTACATACAGAATTACTACTGTGTATTATATGGTGTCATCAATGACAAACATACAATCAATCAACTGCTCAGAATCAAATCTCCAACACATCTATCATCAATTAACTGATATAACTCATTAGGGATGCAATAATGGATTTCTAAAGGTGTTCTATAAAATTTATGAAAATAATATAGAATTGCATCTTCTATCTTCTTCTTGTCTTCATTGCTCCCCAAACTGTATATTCTGCCAACAATAGCAAGTCTACGATTTTCAATATCATCAATATAAGGGGCATTCTTTGTTTCATCACTCTTATTCAATTCAGAGGTATCCTTGACTAATTTTGTCCTTGCTTCATCAGTTCCCTTCTAATCATCCTTAACTTTAGTTTATTTTGCTTCCTCTTGTAGATTTTCTTTAGATTAGAAATGTTTTAATTTTTTTCCTTGATGGTTCCATTTAACACTTAACTTCACTACTAGCTAGTTTTCTTTGTTTTCTCTTAGCTTGAGTTATGATTGGAGTAGTGTGAGATTCACCTGCGTCACTATTTCAAAAATTCTACTCTAGGTTGGATACCATTATCCTTGAATTCCTTTCAAGGACCAGTTTCTTCAATTTTGTTTGAATTTTAGAAATTGCTTCATCATGAGTTCCAAATCTTTGTGCTTGTTTTTGTAATGCTTTTGACAACAACTCATCAACATGCAAACTTAATAAATCACTTTCCACTTCATAACCCATAGGAGTTATCCAACATGTCTTAGGTTCCACAAATTGAACAATACATGAATCAGTGTCAACTAGAAAACAAATATCATTCTTGTACTTATCTACAATGCTACCTGGAATCCTTTATTTTTTGTGCATTCTAGATTGGAAATCTTTGAAGTAAACCCACATGAAATTATTGAAGTTATTCCCTAGCTAATTTATGAATTCACTTATTTTAATAACATTTCCTTTATCAGGGAAGAATTTTTTAACATAAAAAATATACATACCAATAGAGCTCCATAATTAAATGATTGTCTCCTATCTCTATTATCCTTTCCATGTTTTCTATAAATTGTCTTTTGATCATCTCACATAGATCATATGTTGAATCATCCTTCACAATCCAATAGGCAGCGTGAATAGAACCACTAGCACACTGTTAGCTTGACTAGAGTGGTAAACTTTGTAGCCTATCACCATGGATGAAAAATGAACTTCCCTGCGTGCAATATGATTTATTTTAATTTCTCTCCAATCTAGTTTGGATTTTTTTATTTCACTACCCAAATGAGTAACCACCACTCTTAATGTACATTTAAAACTTTGTGCTCAAAATCTTGTAACCCTGTGAATCAATGTCTTCAAAATCTTATGTATTTTATCCAGACATATGAATTGATCATGCACTCTTCTTATCACATAATGAATCCAATCGGGGTGGAATTCAGTAGGAATACCCATAACACAAGTCAAACCCCTTTTCTTATAGATGTTTGTGCTCAACTTTCAATACTCTCTTGATGCACATACCCTTATATTCTTTCTTGATTGCTTCAACCCCCAATTATTTGATTCTACAATGTATATAAGAATAAATATCTTAAATCAACATCACATCACGAGGGAAAGTGGATAGGGCACTAGACATATCAATCTTAGTCACTTTTCTTTGATACAGTTTGAATACAGGTCGAGGTTCCTAAAAAATGTTCACCAAAATAGGTGTATCAACAATCTCTACCATTACGACCACTAACCACAGACTAAAATGATATCTTGTAATACACAAATTAGAGTTTCATGAAAACTAAATATTAAATAACTATAGATCACAATCACAAAAGTAGCCTTTTGCACACAATAGCTCAAGATAGCTCTCAAATTCTCAACTCAAAGTAAAAAGTATGAAAAGAAGTTACTTTTCCCTCTATATATCATTAAATAAATAGAAGTTGCATACATCAATGGTAGGGATAGTATCATATTACCGGTTAACACATATCCATCAGTTGATAGTCAACCAATTGGTAATAACAACTATCAAATAGATATTTGACCTTGAAATTTAAAATGCAGTCCACACAGAATATCAAAAACAAAATTATAGATACTTGTACCATAATGAGAATATAGATCATTACCCCTCTTGAGTCTAGGGGATTGGTAATGGATTTGTCTTTAAATTCTCCCCTAAGCAAGTAATATGCTTAGTTTACTGATGGAGCCCCCACACTTTCTGAACTTGAGGAGTTCTCAGTCAACTCAGAGGAATTTAGTTCACCTTTCTTTACCCATGTCTTCTTCATATCACCTCTAACTTCATCAACATTAACAACATGCTTTCCTTTTCCATCTTCTGACTGATGAAGAGATTGGTTCCTAAACCGAAAATCTCTAGCTAGATGACTTATTGTATGATAGAAGAGAAATGCCACCCTCTTGAATATAAAGGACCAGCATTACCTCTCATGTTTCTCATTCTAAAATTTATTTCTAGGTGTCCATAGTTACCACATAGAGAACATGTAATGTTGAATTGTCTTTCCCTTCTACCAATATTCACCAATGTGATATGTGACCTAGGTGCATATACTCTTGTCCTTCAATTTTCAGCTTTGTGTCCATATTTGTTGCATGAAAAATAGTATCCATCAAAGATACCACCACTGGATCTATTGCTAGATCTATTTCTAGATCTAGATCTACACTCATATACAACATGATAATATTTGTGGCAATTTTGAAAATAACCATTCAAAGAGTAAGGTCTATTCACCAGTATGCTCCTACACATATTTTTGGTATGACCAAGCTTTCCACAGTTATATCAAGTAGGCTTGATAGTTTTCTTACTTGAATTGATTGGATCTACCTTCTGATCTTTATGTGCCTCATTAGGTTAATCTTTGGAGGACTCTCCAATTTCAAATGTTCCTTCTCCTAAAAAACCTAGACTACTTGTATCTCTGTGTCTTATTTGACTCTTCAGTTGTTCATCAAGCTTTTGTGAGATTTCATTGTATTTCTTCAGCTTTTCATTTGCTTCTTTTTTCAATTTCTTGTTATTTTCTCAATGGCTCATTCATCTCCCTAAGTCTTTCATTTTTAGTTAATTTACTTGAAGATTCTTTGTAGTGGTATCTTGAATTTGATTCTAATATAGGGTAAATTCATGTCTTAGTTTGACAACCTCTTCACCTTTTTATTTTAGGGCATCATCAGTAATTTTCTTGGTAGCTTCTGTGGTTCTTTTTCCTTCCAGATCTTCACACATCCTAACAAACTGAATTTTGAGCTCTCTTTTGAGATTAGTCATTTTTTCTTTAAGCTTCTTGTTTGTTTCCAATATATTCTCTTCTTCTTCTTCAGATTCTTCATACGTACTTCCTTCAAACTATTATTGTATGTAGTATTGAATTTTACTTGTTGATCAGAAAGTTGTCTACTCTTTGGATGAGAGTGTCTCAACTTTTCCTTTAGCTCCTTGATCATCTTGTTTGCATTATCAAGTTGCATCTCATGCCTATCTTCCTACATAATAGTGGATCTTTTCCCAAGCTGTTAGACTTATCACTAAGAAGACTTATGCTATGATACCAATGGTTGGAAATAATAGGTACTTAGAGGGGGGTGAATCAATACAAATAGATAATGAACTAATTCAATTATCGATCTAAATAGTTGCTAAAATAGGTTTCCAAACAATAAAAAAAGTAACTGATGCAAATACATAAATGAAAATAATAACAAGAATCCACAAGTTCCTCACACATAACACAAATATTTTCACGTGGAAATCTTTGTAAGAGAGAAAAATCACGATGTAGATGATACCCACAAGACCAATAGTGTAGTATATGAGTTTGGCCAGTTAGGAGCTACAAATACCCTTTCTGAGGGTTCACCCAAATAGGAGTGAATAGTACACTATTAGGAGTACAATAAGATCATCTATCATATACCTCTCTAGAGGATTTTAAACCTCAATGAAGAAGTTACCCTGTTAAAGGATTTACAAAAAGAACATGTTAGAGTTCACCCACTTAAGGGATTTTGCTTTCTGTAATTATTAGGGAAAAACAAGATTAGTGATCTGGATGTAGAACTGATTTCTTGTCAGATCCTATCAGATCTCTTCTCTCTCCTCTCTGATCATAACATCAACTTGAAATCATAAAACCCTAAGCACCCAAAATGATTCTTTCAACTTCTCTTGACAATAGCAACAACAATCCCTTTTAAATATGATAAGTTCCTATTTATAAACAAATTACATCGCCATAAAAATGATCTTCAAATTGATTTCCTGGACATCACCATATGTCAAATTGACAAACTCAATGAAAGAAATGATTTATCATGACCGCATTAGCTCAAGATAAGATCTGCAAGTTTATATCTCCATGGTAGTTAACATGTTTTGTCTTCTCTAATACAACCCCTTAAATATGTCTTAAATGCTTGCATTAATCTTGTAAATACCAATACATTAGATGTATATCCTTAATTCCACATCATCATATAATTATAAATGATTGTGCATACTTTATCACTCACTGATCTATGATCTACTGACCGGTTGATCAAGAACATAAGAGTTATGATTATCTTAGTGTCTATGATACTCAAAACTCTATGACCACTCAACCAAATGAGTTATGGTTGAAACCAAAATGCAATATAACTCAAGGTTGAAGTTAAATCCTATACAGCTCCTCATAATTCCCTTTGTACCATGATCGCCACCAAAGTGATGTTTTCACAGTCTACCAATCTTCTGGACTTAACCAATTTTCAGTATTACCTCCTTAGCTATTGTATCTTCACTTTACCTATAGTATATTATGACTATACTCACTTAGTTGACATCAATGAAAACCAAATAAATGACTCCTTATAAGTGTACCAAAATATCCAACAATCTCCCAGCACAATACCAATAATACAAAATACCAAAAATGTACTCACATATGTGTCATCTCAATTGAGCATATCTCTTTCCTTTGGTATGGTTCATTTAATAGGTCAAACAAGGGTCGTGAACTTGAAATGGCTCTACATAATGTATGCACTAATTTTGCATTGAGCCCATGGTAAATACTGCTAGAAAGAGAAGTAATATTGGGAAATAGATGCTTGAAAGTAAACCTACTTGGTTACCAACTACTTAAACATGAACAAAACTCAAAGAAAATTCTATAAACTAAGTTTAGGTGTATCAGGCAGGCGACTACTCTGCCGATTTTGGATGGATGAACTAACATAGGAGTTGTTTCTTAGTGACTGTAGGAACATAAAATTGAATGAATTTTTTTATATATAAAAAATGGAAGTAAAATAGAAAAATTCAAAGATTAACTCACCAAGTGGGCCCTTTTGGGTGACTAGACTAAATTTCTTCAACACACTATAAATTCAAAATAACCATTTATTTTTCATATAACAAAAAACTATTATACATAGTACTAGAGAGTGTGAAAAATATATTGTTGAAAATAGTTACATCACTATTAACCTATTGTTGTCTGATCTCTCTCTCTCTCTCTAACCTCTGAAGATGCTTTAACTACTTATTTAAACTAAAAATTTACAACTAAGTCACTAACTGACTGAACACCTATAACCAAATATATGGGTGTAGTTATTACATTGTAAGAAGAAAGGAGAGATTAGCTCAAAAAAAAAAATTGTCTCCTTTTATCCACCAGAGAGAGAATTTGATG
Organism: Thuja plicata; assembly: GCA_018584345.1. Lineage (NCBI taxonomy): Eukaryota > Viridiplantae > Streptophyta > Pinopsida > Cupressales > Cupressaceae > Thuja > Thuja plicata. The sequence goes on along the minus strand of MU226831.1, from coordinate 2,525,852 downwards.
CAACAACTTCCGGAGGTCATAACTTTTGACTCGGATGTGGGTTTTTGCTGAAATTTTACAGACAGATGCGTGAGGAAGAGATAACCGAAATTCCAACTCAGCAAGCTTTGTTGGTGGCAATTTTGACATCTTTTCAGGAGCCTAAAGTTTCATCTTGACCTTCAAAATTAGCTTTTTCTAGTTCTTTCCAGTTTTTTGAGTTTTGCTTTTTGTAATAAATTTGAAATCATGTTTCTGATTTCGTGTGTTAGTTGGAAATTCATCTTGCCTTAGTTGATATATTTTCTTGGGAAAATTCAAGATTCTTAGGATTAGTTTTAAAAGTTACCAAAAATGGTAAAATCTATTTTTCCTAAAAAATATGCCAAATATGGTTATTTTTGGAATTGTAATAAGTAGGAGTTTCCTTTCATTGTAGTGGCAGAGTACGTTAGGCGCAGTTAATGAGAATTTGAAGTTCTGTTATTCTGGCATTTTGTTTTTTTCTGAAATGTTGTTTTTGAAGGTTTTGTGCTACATCAAAATTTAGGATAATTACTCTGTAAATTTACTCTGCATTAAAACATTAATGAGTTCTCTTACTAGAATGTGGGCTAATCAGTTAAACCATTAATGAGTCTTCACTACTGTCCTATTTTCTTCTCTCAGATACATGACTTGGTCCAAGAATTGGTGAAACACATTGAGTGTTAGGTTGACCATTCTTCCTTGTTCATCTATTCTTGCAGCCAAAGGTTAAGAGCACAAAAATATGGAGATACATATATTCCACATTACATACATTTATTAAACTTCAAATTACACTATTACGTATATATCACATGGCTAGAAGAAAAACAAACTACTTGGCTGCTAGAAACCCATTATGCTTCAATTATTTAAAAAAGAATAATATAAAGATAGCCATGATTTAAAACATCAAGTAGTTCATACCAAAAGTAATTAATTCAACATGTCATATGTTCATCATATACTATTTTAAAACACATAAAAATATTAAAATCAAAGTCTTTAAATGCATATAAACCTTATAGCAGTTCCCAAAAAAATTAGAGAAACTAGGATAAAATAGGTTGTTATTTCAATCCATCACATATCTCTATCCAAATCCTTTTTGAATCCTTCATATGAGAGATTCAACCATTATAATATATTCATAATTGCTTCTGCAAGAAATCAATGGCATCCGTAATCAGTCCTTCACATGCACAACCACACACTTGCCCTAATTGATCAATTTATCAACTATTATATCAAGAACTTAGGTTGGTAAAACCTAACTCTAATCTTCATAATCGTGTACTAAAATAAATTATAATGATCAAATAAACTTTATCCAACATTATTTGATCCATCATGCTCACCTCAGGGTCATAAACTTCCATAAAAAAATTTGCTAATCAATTCGGCTAAGAACATGAGAAAACTTAAAACTAAATTGAAATTCCCTCCAAATTTGATCACCTTGATAAATGTAGATTTCAAACTCATCAGGAACATAATTCAAGAACATTCATAGGCATCATTAATATCACTAAAACATATGAACCCATCCATACTATCGGATTTACCAACATGTCTTATACCAGGCTTTAAGAACACAATCATCAACAACTGTAACATCTAAAAATGCCTTACGAACCTATGGATCAATAACCCTATGAATTGAAAACACATATGCATGTCTTAAACACACTCCTTGATTCCCAATTAAAAATATCAACCTGTACATTGTCATTAAACTAGTCATTATGACTGTCACTTGACTTTCTATCACATTGTCTGCCAGTTACTGTTTGTGAACTCATAACTTATATAAATCTTTATGACAGCCTTTGAAACTTAGTATGGACCAAGTAGACAACCTCAATATCATCCCATGAGGTGTGTGACTCCTCATCTTCTAATACTAATTCTTGTTGAATCTCTAAACATCATGTACCACTGACAAAATAGACAATAGATATGTTGGTATTAGATAATTAAACCTTCTTAGCAATCCTATTGATATATTGACATCAATGAAAATAAATCCGAGTTGTCAAAAATCTCCCCCTTTTGCATTAATGGACATATATGATGGGAAAAAAATAATGTAATCACAAACCAACACAATCTCCTATTGAGATCCATCATAAACAATACTACCAACAATATCCACAATTATCCTTTAGTGTCTCTCTAGCTCACTTGCTTTCAGGAACTTTTTGTCTCTTCTCCCACTAGGAATAGGCATCCTATGATCTAATAATGTACTCTTCTCACCATAAGTTACTCCCTCTTAGATATGCACTCTTCTTCTTAGTTGAAACTCTTTCTTATTTGCAATTATATCTTATTTTTCACATGCTTCTCTCCCATTAGTTCTTCTATCCACCACTTAAACTTTTTTATCACATGCTTCTCTCCCTCTTTGAAGTCAATGAAAAATCTAATCTTCTTACAATGCTTACTAATCCCCCTGAGTAGTAGCCTCCAGAATACTAATCGATCTAGACAAATATGTCCCCAAAATTCCTCTGGATTGATGCAATTATTTGCATATTAGCTTTGATTTGGAGAGGTAATTACCCCAACTTGCCTCTAAGATACTCAAATACATCCTTGGATAATGGTTTTATGAATTTATCAAAAATTTATTCCTTAGTGGGTATTTACTCCAATCGTACCTCCATCTCATTCACTATCTCTCTTAGAAAATGAAGCTTGACTCATATGTGTTTTGTCTTTCAGTATTACACTGGACTCTTTGAAATATTTATGGAACTTGAATTATAAAAATACATGATAATAGGTTCATCATGTACAACTCTCATATCTGACAACATTTTCTTCATCCACACTACATGAGTATAATTAATAGTAGCAAGAACATACTCTGCCTCTGTAGTGGATTGTGAAGTACAATTTTTTGTCTTTCTTATCCATGAAACCAATCTTTTTCCAAAGAATAATGCACCACAAGTTGTGCACTTCATGTCACCAACATCTCTAGCTCAATTTTCATCTGTATATGCTCTAAAAATAAAGTCTTTTCCTTTAGGATACCATATTCTAAATTCCACTATCCCTATTAAGTATCTAAATATCCTCTATACTACAATTTCATGAGTCCTGTTTGGTTCTTCTTGAAATCCTTCTACAATATACACTACATTCATAATATCTAGTCTTGTGTGATTTAAATACAGTAAGAAACCAAACATTGGCATATATCTAGACTAATTTACCTTAAGAGACTCACCATCCTTTGTTAGGTTACTTCTGATCACCATAGGTGTACCAACTAGTTTTGAGTCATCTAACCCAAATATTTTCATCAATTCCTTTACATAATTGCCTTGAGATACAAATATCACTTCTTCAGACTAAATAATTTTCAACCCAAAAAGAATTTCATATCTCCTTGAAATTTCAAATTCATCTTCCATATTCATAGGAAAATATTGACTTATCCTAGAATTTTACACAAAGATAATATCATCAAAAGAAACCTTAGCTCAATCAAAGTGTCCTCATTATAAATTTTGATGTACAAATTATTGACAATATTATCATTATTGAAACCAAGATTTAGTAGATACTTATACAATCTAGAGTACTGAGCTCTAGGACCTTCCTTTAGACCATATAGAAATTTCTTCAAATAATACACCTTGTTTGGTTGATTAGTTAACTAAAATCCATCTAGTTTCTCAATGTACACTTCTTCTAGTTCACCATTCAGAAATGTCAATTTCCCATCCCTTTGATAGACTTTTAAGTTCTTGTTAGTAGCATAAGCAAAAAATAGTCTTACCGCCTCTAATCATGTCACAGGTGCAAAAGTTTCATCATAGATAATACCTTCCATTTGAGCATATCCTTTGCACGCCAATGTTTCTTTTTTGTGTATTTCTCCATCTTCATCCAACTGGTTTTTTAACACCCTCTTAGTACCAATAACATTTTTGTCTTTAGGCGTCAGAGAAAGAGGCCATGTTTTGTTCTTCACAATCTATGTCAACTCTTATTCCATGGTGTTTTTCCAATTTTATTCCTTGTAAGATTCCCTTAAATCCTTAGGCTCTGCTCATGACATTAAGAAAATGTGTTCATCATTAATCATTTTCCTAGTTTTGACATCATTATTCTTGGCTCCCATGATATGATCTTAAGAACGATTTATTCTTACAAACCTTGGTGGTTTCTACATCTTCATTCAGCTTGTTTCCTAACACTCACTTAGTACCAATAACAAGCTTGTCCTTAGGCCTTGGAACAAAAGTCCATGTGGTACATTCTTCTCAATTTGTGTTGATTCTTCTTCCATGGCATTGTATTAATTTTCATCCTTGTTTCTCTTACATCCTTAGGTGCTACTTGTTAGATTAATAAAATTTGTTCATCATAAATCCTTTTCCTTGTTTGAATAGCCTTGTTCTTGTAAAAAATGATTTGATCTTAACAATTATTTATTCTTACATACCATGGTGTTTTCTACTTTACCATTGATTTTTGTGCTTCCTCTTATCCACTTGTATATGTCTAATTTTTTTCATTCACCGTATCACTTTGTACTTGATTATGATGTTCTTCCTTATTTTTATTGACATTTTGATTACTATAATCATATCTAGCTAATTTGGATACATTATTAATTTCATCTACTATGACACTTTGTACTTTGTACTATCTTCTTCAACCTTTTTACTATAGCATCTATATGTCTTTATTTTGGTAGGGTATCCAAGGAATATTCCTTCATCACTTCTAGCATCAAATTTCCCTATATCATGATCTCTTTTGATACAATATTTACTACCAAAAATTATAAAATGCTTGATAGTAGGAACATTTCCACACAAAAGTTCATAAGGTGTCTTACCACTATCTCCTTTGATTTGCACCTAATTGAGAGTGTAAAGTGTAGTGAAAATTTCTTCTCTCCAAAACAACTATGTAACCTTTCCTTCTAAAGGAACAGTCCTTGCATTATCATTAATGGACCTATTATTCCTCTCTACAACTTCATTTTTCTGCAAAGTCTTTGGTGCAGATAATTGCCTCTTAATACCATATTCTTCACAGAAAAAACTAAACTCACTAGATGTGAAATCAACACCTTTGTGTGATCTCAAGAACTTCAACTTGAATCCTATATTAGTCTCTATCATCTTATTTAAGAATTTAAACTTATCAAATTCTTCAGTCTTTTCTTTCAAGAAGGTTACCCAAACTATCCGAGAATAGTCATCAGTGAGTAACATGAAGTATCTATCACCTTGCATGCTTCTTATCTTATCAAGACCACACATATTAGTTTCAATAAGATCTAACAATTGATTTGATTTTTCTACCTTATATCTAAAAGTAGTTCTTTTTTGCTTACCTAATTGAAATTCCTTACAAATAGCATTGGTAGGCTTCTTCATTCTAGGGAAATTTTCTAGCAGCAGAAGTAGAACATATAGAAACAATGTTATCAAAGTTTGCATAAAATTTCCATTTGTGCCACAACCAAATTTCATCTACTTGTGCAATCAAGAAACTTTTCATACTAGTATTCAAATAAAATATTTTACCTCTCCTCTTTGATCCTATTGCAATCTCATTTCCATAGTTATTCAAGATCTTACACTGGCCATTTTTGAAATGTAGGCCATATCCTTTTGCATCAGCTTCCAACCACTAATAATATTACATCTTAAACATTCCACATACAATACATTATCCACATTATTCTTACCATCTAGAGAAATAGATCATTTACCTCTAATCATACCACCAGAATTATCTCCCCATCTTACCATACCACCATCATGTACTTCTCAAAAATCACAAATTTTTCCTTGTCACCAGTCATATGATGAGAGCATCCATTTTCTATTCATTCATCCTTGTTGAAAACTTGAGTAGTTAGATCTTTATCTTCTACTACACAATTAATAGAACTAGTAGGCATGAAATCTACAATCTTAGGATCTTCTTCTTTAATAGAAATGAAGGTAAAATTAGTATCAATCTTATCATATTCATGAGATTATCCATCTATAACTCCTTCATCATCAAAATCATAGTGATATTTCCTTTCAATAGTAGGCCGACTCTTCCATTTAGCAAATCTATATTGACATCTACAAGGAAATTGTGCAATCTTATTACATGAAAAATATTTAAGAGTTAACTTTGCTTTTTCACTAACCATATCCTTTTGGTGCCCTCTTAGCAAACAATTCTTCCAATTCTTGAAATTATATTTCTTCTTCTTCAAGTTCTCTCATCTCTCTCTCACATCTTGACATTCTTTAAGTGGATTCTTTACCTTGATCTGGCCTATGCTTGTCTCTTTTGGATATAGTGTCTTTGAATGTTGATTCCACCTTGGGCAAAGAATTACCAAACTCACTTAACTCAAAATTAGTAAGCTTACCAATGAAATTATCTCTTGTTGTATATGTCACTATCCTAATCTCCTCAATCAATAAAAAGTGAGGTTCATGTTAAAACGTGTTTGTAATACATGTCATGAGCACTTTGAAATATACTTTTTCTACTTCCTCATGAAAATGTGCATTTTGAATGACAGCATTGAATGTGAATCTCTCAATGAAACACATGTAAAGCATGTAGGATTAAGGAGAAATGTGGCATAACCTATGCCAAGGAATTGGCATGTAGATACCTCATTCACTGCAATTTGATTTAAAAAGACTATCATAATTATTTTCCAATCATATCCCATAAATGACTCTGATTGTGATATTTTTTCAAGATCTTTGCATGTGTAAAATTTTTATGTCATTACTTATCCTTTTATACTATCACTTATTTAATTTTAAAATGGATATGCAAAAGTCGCCCGATTGAAAGAAAATTGCTCCAGCATTAGCCCTAACGGTCATGTCCAAATTTAAATCTTTGCAAGCTAAATATATTTTAACATATTTTACTTAACCTTTAGCACTTACAATCTTTATCATGCTCCAATATATTTCACCTCAAACTAAATGATATTTATAACTAAATTGAATTTGTTGGTTTCTAGCTCATCTTATCCCCTAGTAACAGTGTTGTCAATGTAGGGTAATTTTCCATGTGATATTTTTTTCTATTGTATCAAAAACCTTTTTATTAGCCCCACCATTTGCAATGTAGTGTTAGAATAACTAAGAGAGGGGGGGTGAATCAGTGGCCTCAAAAATTAATCAAATAATCAAACCAAAAATTTATATCAGAAATATAATACCTCTAGTTATCTTTAGTCCTACAAGATGTATGCCTTTAAGTAATCTTATCAAATCATACAACTCGGTGAATATATTTTTTATTCTTTTCTAAGCTTTACCGAATAGAAGAAATTACACTTAGTGTTTACTGACCAATCCTATTTTAGTAATGTGTAAAGCAAAACATCAAAGAAATGAACCATATACACATTTTACACATGAATTTTTAAAGTGGAAACCCTGTTAAGGGAAAAAACACCTGGGACTAGTAACCTAAAATTTTCACTCTTCTGAAGTGAGCTCAGTGAAGAGCTAACCCTGTTAAAGGTTACAAACACACTGTTAAGCGTGACCTTGTTAGAGGATTTAAAATAATTGGTTAGTCTTTTGAAATTATGCATTCACTATGCTGTCAACAAGTAGAAACCTTTTGATACTCTTCAGTATCTCAATACATCAAGGACTGGTAAATCCCACTTGGTTAACAAATTTTTTGAATCAATGGTTAAACTGAATAAGTAAATGATCTGTTCACTAATACAACTTTACTTGCAGATTTTTAGATCTATTGCAAGTCCATAATACCTCTTTTGATAAATGTTCTCTTCAATTCCATTTTCTCCCCTTCTTTTTGCTTGGTGAATGTTGTTGATTCTCGGTTTCTTGGTGTCTATAGAAATCTTGGCTCTGTTCTTCAACCTGTATGATCAGATCTGCATGAAGAATTCAAACTTCACTAGAATTATATTAAGCATTCCTCTCTTCATAATTAACTACTTGTCTCTTTATATAGACATGATTCCACCATTTCATCTCCTTTTTTTCTTTTTCTTGGTGTAGATTCTTTCTTGATTCACAAATCTCGCCATACATTGCTTTAATTTTTAAAGCTTTTCTTTAGTTTTATCTCTTAGATTTCTCCTTGACAACTGTAAATAAGAATAGCTTTAAATCTTTAGTTCAACTGGTTGATAAAAAAAAATCTTTCAATCTGTTAACTCTATTTTTAGCTCTGCGAGCTAAGTGTTTTTTCATTTCCTAATGCCAGTTATGATCGGTGATCAACTCTTAGCTTTCTCAGTCATTGACTCGAGTTTTCATCGGGTTTCAATACTGTCTTTCATTTTTTTATGTCCATAAGGTAGCATTATGACTTGCTAGGGGTTCACTTCAGTTATGCTCAAGGTTGAGGTGTTCAGTATACACTATGACTGCTCGGGGTTCTCTGTCCATCAGTATGAATTGTCTGTTAGTGTTTACTGTCACTCGGTGTATACTGGCTTTTTATGATTACAGATAACATAAAATTTATCTCTTTTGTTTCTTGAATTCTATGAAAATACGTATATGACCCATCAGATTATATAAATTTGACATCAATGACAATACAATACATTAACTGATTTAATGTCTTTCATTTACTTTCTACAGCTCAGGTGATCATCAACTTGTTATCTTCAAACATTCAATGAGTTATAGTTCATCAATCTCTCCCTTTGGCATTGATGGAAACATACTATCAACTCAATATGAAATAAGTAATATAGAACTTGCCATAACATACCAAACTTATTGTTCTATAACTAATGTAAATATTTGGCTCTCAGTAAGCTCTTTCTATCTTAGATTTAATTCTTGCAGAGTGCTTTTCTGCATTCCCTTCATGGATAGATGTAGCAATTTTGTCTTTTGATTTTGTCTCTCCCTTTGTTCTAGAATCTCTTCTCCCTTTTCTGGATAGATATGCAATGTTAGCTTTTCTCTAATTCTCTCCCTTTGATGGAAGGTGTTTCTTTGAATATTTCTCTCCCTTTGTCTATTCATCTCCTTCAAAGATATCTCCCTTTGGATGATCATGATAGATATTTCATATGGATATAATCCTCTCCCTTTGACAGTAATGCCAAAAAAAAGTATTTTTTTGAATTATCTATTTCCATCAGCAATACAGCTCTATAGTAGCCAATAAGTTCTCTAGTGTTCGGTGAAGATAACCAACTTTTTGTTTACTGATATATCATTGCAGTCCATTTCTCATCTTGCATCAACATGATTGATCTTTTGATAATGTGTAGGCTGATGCAACCTCTAAGTCATCTTAGTGACAAGTAGACAAGGGTCGGACCCCTAGTCTACTCCTCAGGTACTCAAATGTATATTTTGGCAATGGATTTGTGAATATGCCTGTTAATTGTTATTTGGATTGTACATATTCTAGTATCACCTCTTTCACCTATATTTGTTCCCTCAAGTAATGATACTTTATAGCTATGTGCTTTATCTTAGCATGCATTATAGGGTTCTCTGAAATGTTTATTGCACTAGTATTATTGTTATACACTGAATTTGCGCCTCTGATCTCAAGCTCTCTTGGTCTTGATAATCCAGTATAACAAGGGAATCATCTCCAGGTTGTGGGACCTATGCTAACTGAGATGAGACCTCCAGGTTCTAGGCTGGTTCCTCTTGGATAATCACCCTAATTTGCTTCTAAACAGGAAAGTAAATCTTTTGAGGGAAAGGGATAGAAGGATTGCATGGAAGGGAAATGACTGAAAGCAAACTACCTACTAGGTGATGCACCAAAATTGGCATGAAAACATAACACACACAGGATAAACCCCTAGGTCAACTAACTCTGAATTGTAAGTAAAACACAAGTCCCCTGTATAGGCATGCATAAATATTTCATAACCAGGTCATGAGTAAACCAGTTAAAAGGAAAGACTTCTTCACAGTTAACAGTTTTAAATAGTAGAACACTAGTTACAACCTGCAAGCAGACATACTCTTCTACAAGTAGATGTTGTGAAAGGACTGATTAAGAGGAATAAATTCATCCACAGTTAATCCATCAACAATCAAGACACATACAGACAAGCAGAAAAGAGACAAGGTTGACACAATCCAACAAATTGATCCAGAAACATAAGGCTCTGCATATTACTTCTCACAGTGAGTTATAGACTCATGTACAAAATATACTAAGGAAAGAAAATTTTCCACAGAGCATGCCTCCTACATAATCAGAACTCTTGGGTTACAAAATCTCTTTATCTCTATCAAGAACTCAGAAAAGTTACATAACAGCAGGAACAAAAGAAGAAGAACCGACCCTTGCAATTGCAACTTTTCTACTATATATAGGGCTATGACCATCTTGGGATCCCTTAGGATGCAACAAGCTTCGGATGATCATGGGAAACCCTAACCCTAAAACACAGGAGAGAGGAAAAGAGAGAGAGAAGGTGGTCGAAAATGACCAAGTCAAAACAGATATTCATGGATATTTTCATGCTCCTCCTCAATCTGGCAATTGGAATCAGATTTGGTAGACGGTGGCTAGTAACATTTATGTTCATGCTGAATAGCTATGCACACCTGTTCACCTATATTTCTCTGCAATAACTGCCACTCTTATCTGTGAACAGTGCATGGCCAAGTGTTCTCCTCGTCATCGCCCAAGACTCTTTCTCCTTTCTTCTTGGCACTTCTAGAAACTCAGCCATAACCTTGCTCTGTTCTAAAACACACTGAATTTCCTCCTCTTTCACCGACATTGAAACAAATCTATCCAAAGGTTAGGAAACTACTCTTTATATGATTTCCTGTGACTTAGAAACCCTTTGATCAATTCTGGAACATGAGTAAACAGAAACCATGGCTGCCGAGCGTTTCACAGTGTCAAACCTGCCGCCATATTTCAAATTCAAATTCTTGCGACCACGCGACAACGGCTAGTCTCTAATTTGCGAGCATCAGTTGTTAACCCTGGTTAAATCTCATGACCCAGCGACACTGCGCTTTTCTTAACCCCTAGGCCACCTGAGTTACTTCTGGCGACATCCCGACTGAGTGAAATCAAAGTCGTGAGGAGATCAGCTTAACTCATCATCCATCCCGCGACCTTGTGCCTGACTGCCACCTCAAACCGTCATGGATTGTCGCTTGATCGCCAGATGCTATCCCTCTATCTCGAGACCACACGACAAAGCTTAGTTGCAAAGTCGGGGAATCCTAGGTCTGAGCCTTCTTGACTTTCCAAACAGTGCCTAAGTGTCCTTGAATCCCTCTGGCGACATCACGACAACCCCTTGGCGCTGAGTCGGGAGTACTTTTTATGTAGGGCACTTTAATCACTAGACTTAGCGACCACTGTCAGATCAACTGCTCCTTACATCGGATGGCTGGCATTTAATCGCTTGAAAACTGGGCATACCCTTAAATCATATCGCAATCCCGCGACCAAAGGCAAAGAAAACCTTTGTCTCGAAGTCGCGTGACCCATCTCTTTCTTCTGGCGATTACCTGACAACCACTAGCTCCATGACAGATGTCATCTTTTCTTTTGTCCATGTAACACTTTCTAAACAACTGAGTCGTCGCCCCTTTTCTAGCGACAACCCGACTGAGTATTTCTACTAACATCAAACAGTTAGTCGCATGGTCGGGAATGTTATCTCTTAACCACCATTTAATCACAAGACCATGCGACTGAAGAAAGAGCCTAACTGTTTGACTGAGCTGATCCAGCAATCATGTGACATGAAGTAGGTGCAAGGTCGGAAGACATTTCTTTGACTTGCCAATTCTTCACGCGATCACCCGACTGAGGCGGGTCCCATTATGTTAAAAGCTCATAACATGAAATCAAGCGACAACCCGACTGAAGGCTTATCGCTAAGTCTGAGAATAGAGAGGGAATATTCTATATGGTCAAGAGACTATGCGAAAAAGTGAAAAGTGAAGTCGGGAGATAAAAGAGAATATTCGCTGAGGATCTTGCGATTACCCGACTGGCTGAGAAGGTCCCACTTTTCACAAAGGCTTAACATGGATCTAGCGATCCTGCGACTGAAGAGAGGATCTAAGTCGGAAGACACAAGGGGAATATTCCAAAGTATTATCAGCCTACGTGACACAAGGAAGACGCAGAGTCAGGGGAAGAAAAGGAATATTCGCCTAGGCTGAAGCGATCACGCAACTTAGAAAATAAAGCACATGCTCTAAGTGATGGGAAAAAGTAACTGCGAAACATAACGTGCCAAGGGTTTAGGGCTTGTTTCACCTCGTTTGCACATGAAAGACTTAGGGTTTTTTAGGGTTGAAGGCCAAGTGAAGACATGAACCCCTGGAAAACAAGACAGAAGACCCAAGACAGGGCAAACCAGCTCAATTGCACAGAATGGGAAAATTTGGGCAACATTTTGGCGATTTCTGCGGGATGCTTGCCTACTAAGCATGAAGACCAGTTGCCTTGACACATCCATTGGGAATGGAGTCATTCTCAGATCACAAAACCTGAAAGTGACAAAAAACTATGCGCGTGCACTTCTTGGAAAACAGGAAACTATGCTAGAAAGAAGGGAAGGAAAACAGGGAAATATTTACAAGAGGACAAGGACTTACAGAGAAGGATTGATCTCAAAGCAGGGCTTCAAATGGAAACCATTTACTGAAATTGGCAGGGCATCTCCATCAAGTGTTGAAAGCTGGAAAGCATTACATCCTCTGCACTCTGTAATAACAAATGGTCCACCCCAGAAAGAATCAAACTTTGTATGTCTGCCAGGTCTGGATCTGAACTCATCCCACTTAAGGACTATATCTCCAATTTTGAAGTCCCTTCTCCTGGCTCTTTTGTCAAAGCTGTTCTTAGTCTGATTCTGATGGAATTCCATGTCTCTCATAGACTTGTTTCTGATCTCTCCCAATTCCATCAACTGGGCATATCTGATTTGTAAGGGATCCTCCTCATTAAACAGGGCATACTGAGTAGCTAAGTCCAGTGCTGGTAACTCTA
>MU226831.1:2490798-2508282 GCA_018584345.1 Thuja plicata | reverse complement strand
TATAACAAGGGAATCATCTCCAGGTTGTGGGACCTATGCTAACTGAGATGAGACCTCCAGGTTCTAGGCTGGTTCCTCTTGGATAATCACCCTAATTTGCTTCTAAACAGGAAAGTAAATCTTTTGAGGGAAAGGGATAGAAGGATTGCATGGAAGGGAAATGACTGAAAGCAAACTACCTACTAAGTGATGCACCAAAATTGGCATGAAAACATAACACACACAGGATAAACCCCTGGGTCAACTAACTCTGAATTGTAAGTAAAACACAAGTCCCCTGTATAGGCATGCATAAATATTTCATAACCAGGTCATGAGTAAACCAGTTAAAAGGAAAGACTTCTTCACAGTAAACAGTTTTAAACAGTAGAACACTAGTTACAACCTGCAAGAAGACATACTCTTCTACAAGTAGATGTTGTGAAAGGACTGATTAAGAGGAATAAAGTCATCCAAAGTTAATCCATCAACAATCAAGACACATACAGACAAGCAGAAAAGAGACAAGGTTGACACAATCCAACAAATTGATCCAGAAACATAAGGCTCTGCATATTACTTCTCACAGTGAGTTATAAACTCATGTACAAAATATACTAAGGATAGAAAATTTGCCACAGAGCATGCCTCCTACATAATCAGAACTCTTCGGTTACAAAATCTCTTTATCTCTGTCAAGAACTCAGAAAAGTTACATAACAGCAGGAACAAAAGAAGAAGAACCGACCCTTGCAATTGCAACTTTTCTGCTATATATAGGGCTATGACCATCTTGGGTTCCCTTAGGATGCAACAAGCTTCGGATGATCATGGGAAACCCTAACCCTAAAACACAGGAGAGAGGAAAAGAGAGAGAGAAGGTGGTCAAAAATGACCAAGTCAAAACAGATATTCATGGATATTTTCATGCTCCTCCTCGATCTAGCAATTGGAATCAGATTTGGTAGACGGCGGCTAGTAACATTTATGTTCATGCTGAATAGCTGTGCACACCTGTTCACCTATATTTCTCTGCAATAACTGCCACTCTTATCTATGAACAGTGCATGGCCAAGTGTTCTCCTCGTCATCGCCCAACACTCTTTCTCCTTTCTTCTTGCCACTTCTAGAAACTCAGCCATAACCTTGCTCTGTTCTAAAACACACTGAATTTCCTCCTCTTTCACCGACATTGAAACAAATCTATCCAAAGGTTGGGAAACTACTTTGTATATGATTTCCTGTGACTTAGAAACCCTCTGATCAATTCTGGAACACAAGCAAACAGAAACCATGGCTGCCGAGCGTTTCACAGTGTCAAACCTGCCGCCATATTTCAAATTCAAATTCCTGCGACCACACGAAAACGGCTAGTCTCTAAGTCGCGAGCATCAGTCCTTAACCCTGGTTAAATCTCACGACCCAGTGACACTGTGCTTTTCTTAACCCCTGGCCCACCTGAGTTACTTCTGGTGACATCCCGACTAAGTGAAATCAAAGTCGCAAGGACATCAGCTTAACTCATCATCCATCCCGCGACCTTGCGCCTGACTGCCACCTCAAACCGTCACAGCTTGTCGCCTGATCGCTAGATGCTATCCCTCTATCTCAAGACCACGCGACAAAGCTTAGTCGCGAAGTCGGGGAATCCTAGGTCTGAGCCTTCTTGACTTTCCAAACAGCGCCTAAGTGTCCTTGAATCCCTCTGGCGACATCGCGACAACCCTTGGCGCTGAGTCGGGAGTATTTTTATGTAGGGCACTTTAATCACCAGACTTAGCGACCACTGTCAGATCAACTGCTCCTTACATCGGACTGCTGGCATTTAATCGCTTGAAAATTGGGCATACCCTTAAATCATATCGCGATCCCGCGACCAAAGGCAAAGAAAACCTTTGTGTCGAAATCGCGTGACCCATCTCTTTCTTCTGGCGATTACTCGACAACCACTAGCTCCGTGACAGATGTCATCTTTTCTTTTGTCCATGTAACACTTTCTGAACAACTGAGTCATCGCCCCTTTTCTAGCGACAACCCGACTGAGTATTTCTACTAACATCAAACAGTTAGTCGCATGGTCGGGAATGTTATCTCTTAACCACCATTTAATCACGAGACCACGCGACTGAAGAAAGAGCCTAACTGTTTGACTGAGCTGATCCAGCAATCATGCGACATGAAGTAGGCGCAAGGTCGGAAGACATTTCTTTGACTTGCCAATTCTTCACGCGATCACCCGACTGAGGTGGGTCCCATTATGTTAAAAGCTCATAACATGAAATCAATCGACAACCCGACTGAAGGCTTATCGCTAAGTCTGAGAACAGAGAGGGAATATTCTATATGGTCAAGAGACTATGCGAAAAAGTGAAAATCGAAGTCGGGAGATAAAAGAGAATATTCGCTGAGGCTCTTGCGATTACCCGACTGGCTGAGAAGGTCCCACTTTTCACAAAGGCTTAACATGGATCTAGCGATCCTACGACTGAAGAGAGGAGCTAAGTCGGAAGACACAAGGGGAATATTCCAAAGTATTATCAGACTACGCGACACAAGGAAGATGCAGAGTCGGGGGAAGAAAAGGAATATTTGCCCAGGCTGAAACGATCACGCGACTTAGAAAATAAAGAACATGCTCTAAGTGATGGGAAAAAGTAACTGCGAAACATAACGTGCCAAGGGTTTAGGGCTTGTTTCACCTTGTTTGCACATGAAAGACTTAGGGTTTTTTAGGGTTGAAGGCCAAGTGAAGACATGAACCCCTGGAAAATAAGACAGAAGATGCAAGATAGGGCAAACCAGGTCAATTGCACAGAATGGGAAAATTTGGGCAACAATTATCACAATAGATAAGTACTGGTTCAAGAATTTCCATATTTATACCTTTCATCAGTTTTTTGATCCATGCAATGTTAGAGAAACTTGTAGCAGCAACCACATATTTTTCTTCTGCAGTTGATTGAGATATGCATCCTTTCTTTTTACTTATCCATGTGATAAGTCTATCACCCATAAAGAATGCTCCTCCTTTTGTGAACTTTTTGTCATCTATGTATCTAGCCCAATCAGCATCGGTATAAACTTGTAGCTCAAAGTTTCTTTCTTTATTATACCACAAGCCATAGTCTTCACTATTCTTTAGATATCTCATAATTCTTTTGATAGCAGTCATGTTTGATTCCTTAGGATTACTTGAGAATCTTGCAACTATACTAACTGCATGTGATATATCTATTCTAGTATGTACAACATACATTAGTTTTCCAATCATAGATCTGTATAAGGTCTGATTTACCTTGGTTGACTTGTCTTCCTTTGTCAATTTACATCTGGTTGTGATGGGCTTTCCAACTGGTTTGGAATCATCCCTCTTGAATATCTTCAGTACTTCTTTGATGTATTTGGATTGTGTGATGTAGATGCCTACATCCTATTGTAGAATCTCTAGACCAAGAAATAATTGGATCTCTCCGAACATTGACATCTCAAACTCTTTTCTCATTTCATCAGTAAATTATTTACATGACATATCATTACCTCAAAATATGATATTATCAACAAATATGTCAGCAATCAAAACTTTATCATCAGTATCTCCTTTCAAATATAGATTATTGTTATCACTTGCTCTGATAAATCCAATACTAATAAGATAAGAGTGAAGTCTTTCATACCATGCTCTCAGTGCTTGTTTCAATCCATACAAGGCTTTGTACAGTCTACAAACCATGTTCCTCTTGTTAGGATCAACAAACCCTTTAGGTTGTTCAATCTATACCTCCTCTTCTAGTATTTCATTTAGAAATGCAGATTTAACATCCATTGCTATACCTTGAATCCTTTGAATGCAACATAAGAAAGTAGAATACTTACTCCTTCTAGTCTATCAATAGGTGCAAAGGTTTCTCCAGAGTAAATACCTTCTTCTTGTGCATACCCTTTGAATACTAATCTTGCTTTGTTCCTCGTGACTTCTTCATTCTCATTCAGTTTGTTTCTGAATATCCATTTGGTACCGATGACATTTTTGTCACTTGGTCTAGGTACTAATGTCCATTTTTTCTTATTTTCAATTTTTTCAATCTCTTCATTTATTTCCCTAAACCCATTCATGATTCTCAAATGCAGTATTAACAGATTTAGGCTCAAAATCACAAATCAAACATCTAGTGTTAAGTGACTTACTTCTTGTTCTCATTCTAGCTCTTTTGTCTCCTATGATTTCATCTTATAGATTGTGTCTTCTGACATACTTGGCAAGTATAGGTTCAGATATATGTTCCTTATTCTAATCATCATTTTGACCTTCATTTTGATCTTCATCATCACTCGGTTCAGCATTGTGACCATTCTCCTTATTTTTGGTGTGTGCACCCCGATGCTCGGGTGCATTGTTATGTTGCTCAATAGTGATACACTATTGCTCGGGAAATGTGTCAGGTTCTTCATTGTAGAAAAATCTGTTGTAATCTTCTGATTCTTTTCTACTTTTCTCATCATTTTTCTCAGCAAATTTATCCACTTTGACATTTTCACTTTCAATGATTTTGTTAAAGGATTTGTTAAGACATTTATAAGCTTTTCTTTTGGTATAATATCCTAAAAATATTCTTTCATCACTTTTGGAGTCAAGCTTTCCATTTCTATCCTCTTTCAATATTTAACATTGACTTCCAAAAATTCTAAAGTAACTCACATTTGGTGTGTATCCATATCATAGCTCATAAGGTGTCTTATTGGTGTATTTCTTCATTTGAACTCGATTTAGTGTATAGACAGCAGTACTAACAACTTCTCTCTAGAATGTTTGTGTGATACTTATTTGGCTACTTCCGGTCAGCGAATCAACGACCATAAGTCCTCCATTTATTTATTCAATACTCCTGGGCCTATTCAGCAGAAGACTTTTGGTATCCTCCAATTTAAGATTCATTCTCTCCCTCTGACTTACCTAGGCATCCCTATTGTGGTGGGAAGACAACCCAAGATATTTTGGCAGAACCTTCTTGATAAGTTGTGTCATAAGGTTAATCACTGGACTCATAGATGGATCTCTACGACTAGACGGGTGACTCTCCTTCAATCTGTGATTCACTCTCTTCCTACCTATAGAAGAATGGTTCAGGCAGCCCCTGTTTACTTTCTTAAGTAATTTGATGCCCTCTCTCAGTAGTTTCTTTGGAGCAGGAACCTGCAAAATTCTAAATGGAGTCTTATTAATTGGGATACTATTTGTAGGCCCAAGAAGGAGGGAGGCATGCATCTTCATTCTGCTATCTTGAGTGGCCAAGCTCTTTCTGCCAAACTCTATTGGCATTGGTGCTTCAACTAGTCTCATCTCTGGGCTCGCATCTTGTCACATAAGTATCTCCATAGAGTTGATCCTTCAAATATCCCAAGGTTTCCTTTGGAGGGTTGCAATTCTATGGTGTGGAATACCCTCAAGAAAGGTGCCCACTTAGTGAAGCGACACCTTTTCTTGATTTTTAATAGAGGCTCTGAGGCTCTATTCTGGAGTGATTCTTGGAATGGAAACCCTCCTCTTTTGATCTTTCATCTGCACCTGCAGGCTCTCTGTGATTCTTTCCTTCTTGCTGACTGGGATAAAGTGTCTCATTACAAGGAGGCCTATAATCTGGGCCTTTGCTATTAGTTATAAATGGAAGAATTCTTCTGATTGGATGTCAAGGGGCTTAGCGCGGGATCAGATGGAGCTTTCTCAGATTGTTGCCTCTAGGGACTACAGCTCTTTGTAGGAACCCGATGTTCTGGCCTGGGGAAGTGCTTTTTCTAGTAAGTATTTTGTCTCTTCCGGGTACTTCGAGCTTAATAGGGTGTTGTTTGGCGATGTTGAGGTGCATTGGTGGAAGCAAGTCTGGAACTCTCTCTCTCTCTCTCTCTCTTGGCCCAAGTGTCAATTTTTCCTCTAGTTGGTTGTTCACAATCGCTGCCTCACTTGGGATAATCTTTGTAAGCATGGCTTCCATGGCCCCTCAATCTATCTGTTATGCTATGATGGTGAGGAGTCAGTTTCACACCTCTTCTTTCAATACTCCTTTGTCAAGAAGATTTGGCACTTTTGGTGGTTTGCGTAGGGCCACCCGTGCTGGCATGTTTCTTCTTTATCTGAGTTTTGGGATAGATTGTGACATTCACCTTCTAAGTCCTCTTTTATGCAGGGTGCTTGGGTTATTGGCCCTTCCTTCCTTCTTTGGCATGTGTGGTTGGAAAGGAACAGGAGAATCTTTCAGGATGTTAAGTTTGGAGTCCTACACCTATGGGGGAAAATTGTTCACTCCCTCCATGAGACTATTCTGGAAAAGTTTGAGGGGATGGGTGGTTTGGACCCTGGAGATGTTAATATTTGCACTTGCCTCTCCTATCCTCTACATTGTGGGGGTCCTCTTTCTGCTACCCACCGCTATGGTAGTTTAGCTAGGCATCACTCTCAGTGGGTTAATCGCAAGGGGCAATGGACTCCTCCTTTGCCTGGAGTTATTAAAATCAACACTAATGGCTCTTCTCGGGGGAATCCTAGTCCTGCTAGCATTGGGGGAGTTGGGTGCAATATTTTTGGGGATGTCTAGTTTCTCTTTTTCTATTCACAAAGGATTTCATACCAACAATCTCATGGAGGCCCCTGCCATCCTGGTGGCTATCGAGCATTGTTGTTTGCATCGTTGGCGTAGGATTATCTATTAAACCGATTCACAAATTATTGTGAATTTACTAAATAGATAAGAGCTTTTCGATGTCTATTGGCAGCTGACTTTGGTTATTAAGCAAATTCTTTAGGTATGCAGGTCTCATAACTCTGTCATGTTTACGTATATCCCCCGTGAGTGGAATGGTGTTGCTGACTGCCTAGCTAAATGGGCTTCTGAGCATAGGCAAGGCTGGAATATTTTTGACTAGAGGCTCCTTCCCCCTGATTTATCTCACAAGTTGGATGAACTTGTTGTTCAGGATATGGCTCTTTAGAGCTCTTTGTTGTTTTGTTCTCTTTGGCTTTCAATAAATTTTTACCCCTCTTTTTGTTTAAAAATAAATAAAAATAAAAAGGAAAAACTAAACTCTTCACGTACCTTAATATTTTACATCTAACAAAATATTGCATTTCTTTATTATTATAATTTTTGTCCTACTTATGTGTTACATTGAAAGGGAATATTTAGTTGGAAGAATTCCCAGGATTAATTGGGATTATTTCTAGTGATAGATTGTGTCACTTGCATATTCTATCATAATGTATGTAAGAGGATTTAAGATTTGTAAAAACATCTTTGATATTGGAAGAGTTTATAAAAGGGTTTTACAAAGTGGACTTGGAAAGATAAATAAGAAGACTTTCAGTCACCTAATAATACATAAGAATAAAATATAAGAGTCTTGTAATAGTTTTGAATAGTTTACAATGAGAAGCTATGTTTGGTGAGTGGAAGAACGGCGTCGAGAGTTATATCCTCTTTTTAGGTTGACTCGTTATAAGAGGGAATTGGAATTGGAAAGAACAATTTAGGCATGCCAAATGAGATCGTAATTTTTTTTAAATGTATTGGAAAAGTAATGATATAATTTAATAGTATCTTTCCCTTACTATTTTTGTTGGCAGTTGAGTTCTTGTTCGAGCATGCTTTCATTTTTAATTAAAATAAAATTCTAAACTTACTAAATTTTTTTTACAAGACTAACATGCAAGTAGAAAAATAGCAATCAACATGCGTGTAAACATGGTAGAACTCAAAATTTGTATTAACCAATGCCTCAAGTAATATTACTTGTTCCCCACAACTTCCAAAAATGTATTACTCCTTTGTGATTGTCTCTTTCCACCTTGGCTCAGGCTTTCTCATCACTTACAAATCCAACTATTTGTCTCCTCATTTTTCGTACATTCTTGTAACGTATCTCCATACATTTTTGTATCCACTTCACTCAATATTACGTTCCTATAGAGAAAATTTATGGTATCAACATAAAAATTGAAATCATTGATGTTTGAACTATTATCTGGAAATTTTGTTGCAATGACATTGTAACTGATAGACCTGCAAACTCTAAGGCCCCGTTTGTTTCACGGAATTGGGGCAGAATTGGGAGTGACACTCCCCATTTTTGCGAATCTGACGTTTGTTTCTCTAAATTGCAATTCTGGATTCGTCAATAAAAATTGGTTTTAGACACCAAAATGAGTGGCATCATCTTCCCACTGAATAGGTGGAATTAGAAATCATATCCTGGTTCTGCAATAATAAGGTTTTGAGGCAAATTCCAATTCCCCAAGCTGAAAAACTGGGATTTCAAAACCTGGTTATTGTGATAATAAGGTTTTGAGTCAAATTCCAATTCCCCAAACAAACAGGGCGTAAGGGTATGCCTTACAATCATAGATAAGAAAAACCAGGACTTCTTTATGATAATAATCTGACAACAGTATAATTACTGCTAAAGGTTTTTAGTGTAGAAAATGTGGCCATTACAAGTATAAATTTTTGCAGAATAAAATTATCAAGGTCAAAGAAATCTTCTCTTTACTGGCTACCATAATTCTTCCCATTCGCTTATGGGGTTCTAATAATATGTAACAAATGGTTCTCTTAGAAAGGTCCAACCTCTAAGCATTACCAGCAAGGATAGCCAGAGGGATGTATACTAAATACCAGGCCAAACTATAAAAAATAGCATACAAGATAATATATATGGCTGAAATTAAAATACACTGAATAACCCAAATCAAGAGATGGATATTTTGTAGTGAGTTGGTTTCAGATGAGACTTCATGATTGAGTGGTATTGACCAAATAGTTAATTCCTTCTGCACATTCCATTAAAAAGGTAAAAGTGATCTTGACCAATGAACTCAAAATCCAAATTTATATTTCTCTAGTCATTATTTGTGATCGTTAAATAATTAGAAATTTTAAGATAATTTCTATTTTTAAACTTAGTGAATTTAATTCTCTAAATACTCTTAATAAATTATTTTCAGCATGAAGTTAGGAATTTTTTTATAATAGAAAATATTTCTTATTTATTATTTATAATGATTAATTGATTATCATTTAATATTAATATGCAATTTGTATAGGTTTCTATAAAGTTTATTATATACTTATATTAATTTACACAAAATAATGCATTGCGGAAACCGTTGCCCCTGTCAACTATGGAATCTCCTCTAATGCGAAGTTTTTTTCGGTGGCTGGAGGAGAAAGACCAGGAGAACAAGGTAAGAACTCCTCCATTGCCTTGGAAGATTTTGTCTTTTCGCCAAATGATGATATGTTGAAGGAAATTATCTTGGAGAAAAATAGGTTATGTGATACTGCGATATTTTTTGCTTGTGTGGATGTTGATAAATGCCTGCCCAGGAAATTCTTGGATGACTGGTTCCATAATTTATGGAACCTTAAATTAGGGCTTAAGATTTCATTCTATCATCAAATCCAAAAAGGGCTTTTTGTTATTTTCTTTAACAACCATGAGTCGCAGGTTGAAGCCCTAAAAGGGTAGTATTGGGTTGTTGGTAAATCCTCATTCAGGGCTCTTGCTTGGTCTCAAGAGGCTGTCTATGATGAAGTGCTTGCATTATCCAGCCCAAGGTGGGTCATCCTTAAAGATGTTCACCCCTTCTTGTGGCGATTTCTTCCCCAATTAATGGAACCCTTTGGTAGCATTATCCAAACGGATGAAACTACCAGGTTGGTCTCTAACCTAGATGCTAGAATGCTTGTCTCCATCAAGCCAGGAGTTGATATCCCTCAGAGGCTTAACCTTAGTGTCTGTGGTGATAGTTTCTCCTATCCTGTTGAGATCCTTGGAGGGTTGAATGCATGTTTTCTCTACAAAAAAGAAGGGCACCTTAGGAGGAATTGCGCCATTATTGCTAAGTACAAGCATAAACCTAATTCAAGTGAAGCTAAACCTATTTCTCCCAGCAATGAATCTGTTCGTCCTACTCAGAAAACATCTAATGCTTTGTCTGAGCCTGTTAACCCTAGTAAGGAAAATTCTATAGATAGCCCTGGGAAGACTAAAGAAAAAATTGGGACATCTCCTAGCTCTTTTACTAGGCCTTCCTCTGCCTCTACCTCCATTCCTCTTATGGTTGCTAATATTTAGAAAAACATTCCCGCTTCACACAATGCCCTTACTAAATCTGTTCCTCCTCCTGATAATGATGGTTTCTAAAATGTTAACAATAAAAAGCGTAGAAGAAAGAATGCTCAGCAACTTGCATTAGACTAAATTCATTCTGGGAATCATAACTCAAACCCTTTCTCAGCATTGGCTTCACCTACCTTGTTGATTGAAAATGTTCCTGCCATTGGTAATGATAGTACTAACCTAGAGCAGTCTAATACTATGTTTGAAAATAATTTGTTTCAGTCTCTTCCTGCTTAGAGGAATCAATTTGACCTTAACAGTAGGATTGGGGATGTTATTATGTGTGACTCCCCTGTTAATGGAAATAATAATTCAGAGATGGTTAGATTACCACCTGACCTTATTCCAGATACAGGGACCCCACTGATAATAATACCCCCAACCCTACTATCTCTATTTTAAATGAATTAGATAATAGCTCCTATATTGAGGAAATTTATGCCAGGCCAGATCCTGTTGACAAATTAATGCAGGATCCTTCGGGATCCTTTTTTAATGATATCTGTGGTATAAATTACTCTCAATCTAGAGATATCCAACCCGATTCTATGAAGGATGATGAGGACCTTCTTTTGGGAACTAACTCCTCCAAAAAGAAAGGTAGACCTCTGGGGTCTAAAAACAAGAAGAAGAATGGTGAGCTTATTGCTCCTTCTAGTAGTGCTATTACTCTTTGTTAAACATGAAGTGCATATCATGGAATATAAGGGGACTTGAGTCTCCTGACAGGAAATTCATAGTTAAGAGATTTTTGATGAGCCAAAAGACCACTGACTTTATGATGCTGCAAGAGATTAAGGCAACTAACTTCCTCCTTGATGTTGCTCTGGATTGTATTTGGAGAGATGCTATCAAAATCTCCACTAATCACCAAAAGGGTAAAGGTGGTGTAGCTCTTCTTATTAACCCTTGTTGGGATAGATACATCTCAAACTCTGGTACCTCTCCTTGTAACCGTGTTGCTTGGGCTACTTTTAACCTTAATGGTTCCCATTTTGGTGTTTGCTCTCTGTATGCACCTAATGACTCCAATGATAGACTTCTTCTATGGAAGTGGTTGAGTGATCTCCCTAATATCCCCTGGATACTAGCTGGAGATTTTAATATGATTGTGAATCAGGAAGATAAATCTGGGGTTTTTCCATTCAAATGGAAATCCCCAGAAAAGATTTATTGGGATCAATTTAAGCAGATTTGAACCTTTATGACCCTCTTGATGGTCAGAAGTCTGAGAATTCGGGTCTCTGGTATACTTGGTGTAATTTTCAAAAAGGTCTGAACCAGATTTATTCAAGACTTGATATATTTTATGCTAATGCTAATCACTTCTCCTTTTCTCCTAATCAATTAAATTCTCTTGTGACTGTTATCTCTGCCACCCTGTCTGATCACCTTCCTATCATCTCCTTTATCTCTTTTAGGAATTCTATCGATTGTTGCAATCCCTTAAATAAAAAGTTCATTCTTAACTCCTCCATTCTTTAGGACCAAGATGCTCTTGTCACCACTAGGATGGTTAGATCCTTCAATTTGCTTAAAAAAAATGCTTCCCATGATACTCGCTGGAATTTAAATATCAACTCCTGGAAGAAAGTTCTTCAGACTCTTGGTCAAAAGAAGGCCAAAGATTATAGGGCCCAAGAAAATTTCCTTAATGAACATCTGTAGGTTGTTGAACATGAGATTCGGAGTAATCTGACCTCCCTGGCCCTTTCTGAAAAAGTCTCAATTGCTAGAGATGCTCTAAGACAACACCAACAATACAAAGTCAGGGGTGCTTGTGTTAGAGCCAGGAAGAACTGGTTACAGTATGGTGACAAAGGCTCAAAATTCTTCTTCAATCTTTTGAAGCAAAAATAGGATAAAGAGAAGATTGACAGAATTTGTGTCGATAACAAGGATATCACTGACATTAATGACATCATCCATGCCTTTGAGGAATTCTATAAGAATCTCTTTTCATCAGAAGATAATAATGTTTCCAGAGAAATTCATGAAAAGTGCAATTCCATTATTCCTAAGAGAATCTCAGAAGATGATTCCCTTATTCTTAAATCTGCTATTTCCCATCAAGAAATCATCAATGCCATTAACTCTCTTAAAGATAACAAGGCTCCTAGCCCTGATGGTCTTCATGCTGAGTTCTATAAGGCTAATATTGACTGGATTGCTAAAGATCTTCATGAGCTTTATTTAGAAGCCTTCAATTTGGGCACCCTTGGGAACACCATCAATATGAGAATCATTAAACTGATTCCTAAGGATGGTGACAAAGCCCTTATAAAAAATTGGCATCCCATCACCCTCCTTAACGTCTCCTATAAAATCCTTGCTAAAGTCCTTGCTTCTAGACTTGTCAATATTCTTCCCAAATTTAATTGCTCCACCAAGACCAGTTTCATCAAAGGGAGGTATATCCTGGAAAAACTTATTACCAGCTGGGAGGCTATGGAATGGGCTAAAAGCTCCAATCAGCAGACTGCCATGTTTCTTCTTTATTTTGAAAAATCTTATGACAGGGTGGAATGGGAATTCATTCTTTCTATGCTAAGAGCTTATGGATTTCCCGAGGAATTTTGTAGTTATATCCAAGTCCTTTTAAAGGATGCCTCTACTCTTATTGAAGTTAATGGTAATTTATCCCACCCCATTCCCCTATCCCGTTCCATTAGGCAAGGCTTCCCTATGGCCCTTTCCCTTTTTGTTATCGCCTCTGATGCTCTCTTCTATCTTCTTAGAGACAACACCCTGTCTCCTAAGATTCATGGTATTACTCTTCCTGATGATTCTGAGTAACTTAATATTCAATTTACTGATGACACCTCTCTTTTTCTGGAGTTATCTGATCGCAACATCCATAACCTTACTTTGAAACTTGAACTCTTTGAGAAGGCTTCAGGTGGCCGTATCTCTAAATCCAAGTGCATCCTTCTTGGTTGGAATGATGATCCCCCCATCTAAATTCACCACTTTGGCTTCTCCTGGGGGGTCCTCATAAAATTGTGAGATATTTAGGAATTCCATTCTCTATTACCCCCTCTCTTAAAGATATGTGTGTCTAGGTCAAGGAGAGAATCACTAAAAAACTCAATAAATGGGATAATAGAGTGCTCTCCATTGCTGGAAGGATCCAAGTCTGTCAAAAAATCCTCTCCTCTTATAGCATATACTACTCGTCTGCCTGGATGTTTAGTAATTATCAGATTCATGACATTCAAAAAAATGTCAGGAACTTTCTCTAGTCTGATGGGAAAGGGAAAAGAAAAGCTCATAGTGTTAAATGGAGTTGGTGCCATGTGGATAAAGATTTTTGTGGGCTAGGTCTGAAGGATCTCAGGCTTCAAGGGATCTCCCTGGCTGCCAAATGGATCTTCCAGGCCCTTGATGGTCAGGAACCTTGGAAAGTCCTTATTAGAAACAGTATTCAAGAAGGAGTCCCTAAGCAGGCCAAAACTTTGAAGAACCTCCCTTTTAGTGATCTTGTGGCTGGCTCCTTCCCGGTCTCGGTTAAGGGCACTGTAGTCTTCAAATCAATTTGGAAGGCTTGGGAGCATGTTCGTGGTTTCATATATAATTCTAGATTTGACAATTATAATTCTCTGCATGGTGAACGTTCTATTTGGTGGAACCTCCAGCATAATGGTAAGCCTCTTGCCTTGACTCAAGGATGTTCTGCTAGATATTGGAAGAATAAAGGTATCAAGTGCTTTATGGACATTCTTGATAATGATAACCTTATTAGTTGGCAATTGCTCAGCAGCAAGTTTGATATCCCTGCCTCTCATAAAAGGACTTTCAATATGATCAAAAGTGCTTGTTCTTCTCTTAATCTTCCTTGATTCATGGATGTTGACTCTCACAGATTCCTCACCTTTAGATGGGATGATGGTTCCCTCCTGCCCAGAGTTAAGTCCAAGGACATTTATAAAATTCTCAATAAAAATCTGCAGATCTTGGATCATCTAAACTCATTATGGTATGTTAAGCTGGATACCCCCTCATGGCAGAAAATCTTCAGCAAATGCTGGAAATCTTCTATCCCTCCCAAAATTAAGTGTTTTAGATGGCAGTTGATTTTGGATAGATTGCCTACTAAAACTAATCTTGGTACATGTGATACTTGCACTATTTGTAATAGGCCTGAAACTTTGAGGCATATCTTCTTTGATTGTTCCTTTGCTAAAGATATTTGGTGGCTATTTGATTTATCTTTAACTCAGCATATTTTTACATTTGATATTGTTACAGGTTCTATTCTTGGTCTTAAAAAAGATGCTAATCTTTTCTGGAATATTCTCTCATCTTTCATCCTTTGGTTCATTTGGAAGATCAGAAATGAGGAAAAATTTCAAGGTAATGGAAGAGTTCTTATGGGGTTTTCTAAAAAACTCATACATTTTAAAATCATTTTGCAGGTCTGTTGTGTGATGCGGCTTGAAAGAGAAAAGATGGAAAGATTTCTTCGGGATGGCCACGCTACCATGTTTATTTATGAAATGAAGAATGGTCTTCAGTGGTGTAGTATAGCTAATAACCAGCAAGCTTTCGACAATGCTCTTAACAAGTTCATTAATGATATCAGAGAAACTAGAGGACCTTTTTTTGATCAGCTGGAACTCTTCGCACATGTGTTAGAAAGGAAAAAAGTTGTCTGGACAGAAGGAGATCAAGGCTGGACCTCTTGGGTTGCTGATCACAGCGATATTCTTCATTGACTATTGCTCTTTTTTGTATTATGCTCTCAAAAAATGATCTATTTTGATGGCTATTTATAGTTAGTGGATACCTTTCATGGTGGGTTTGGTGGGGTGATGCTTCCCCCTATCTCCTTTTTGTAATGTTTTCCTGATCAATCGAGTTATAATTCAAAAAAAAAAAAAATAATGCATTAAATAAAAAGTTTTATTTTATTTTTGAAATGTGGTAACATAATGATGTTGTAGTAGCAGAAGAAACTAGATAAAAAAAAATACTATCTTCATATCCATTCGATTAAAAATGTGAATCATATAAATCAGAAGTAGGGATGACTACTTTAGATTTCTCTTGCCTCTACCTATTAGCCATAGCAAGGACACAAGTGTTCAAACATTTGATTGTTAGTTTTCAGATTAAGGATAGTTTTGAAAGTTCTTGGATCTTCAATTTCAAAGGGAAAATAATGGTATATGTCTACTTTGTAATATAGGTATATTTGCACATGGTTCCTTTTTCAAAATTGTTGTTAAGGAACAATGGTGTAAGCCTCCACTAAATCTCGACATTACCATTGTTAATATTTCACAAAGGTTTGTTATCATGTTTTTTCACTTAATGGAATTACGGTTGATTGATGATTTATAATACAAAACAAACTATTGGCTGGTAAAAAATCCCAAATTCCACAACCTTTGCGAGTGTTTCCCTACCAGTACTAAACGTAGCCATGGTAACAAGTATGAGCATTAATCAAAGAAAAATAGAAAAGGGTTTCTTTATGAGATGATATAGTTGCAATTTCTTATCAAGCACATACGCAAATTGTGAGAGCACAGAACTAATATGTGTGCTAAATGGGGAGGCTACATAAACTGTTTGACCGAATGCCTCAAATAACTATGGTCTTTTGGAACATGTGATCATGGATTGGAAAGGCATGTATACAAAATGTGAAAGAGAGTAAATGCACACCTACTGTTGACAAAATGTCTTAATAGATATGTGGTCTGATTAAATATAATGATTACCGCACATGCACAAATTGATTATTAAAAGGGTTCTAGAAATTTATAAGGGCTAATGCGTTTGGTAAATATACAGCTCAAACTCATTTGGTAGTAATATATGAAAATGTGTGATTCACAAAATTAGTTGTTTCACAAAATTCTTCATAGTCGAAGTCTCATTGAATGTATGAGCTACAACATAGGCACAAATGTTTGATTCCTATGTAGGCTATAGAACCCATTCAAAATAAAGCTCAGTAAAGGTCAAGTTATAAAGGGATGGGATATGGGGATCACAACAATGAAGGGTGAAATAGCAATCTTCACTATTCCATCACTGCTTGCATATGGGGAATCTTATTCTCTCCCTACAATTTCACCCAATGCCACTTTAAAAATTGATCTAGAAATTCTCTTTTGGTCCAGTGTGAAAGATATTTGCAAAGACCGCAAAAGCTGATGTCAAAATTTCTACATATTTTAACCAAAAAAATTTCTCAAATTCTTGAAGTATTTGTCAAAAAGTCAAATGTTTGAATCCTTGGAAGCTTCAGAAAGATATTTGATTCAACTATTTTTGGACGCGTTGGGCAAAATTAGTATGTGCAAGTGAAAGAGAAAAATTAGTATGTGTAAGTGAAAGAGAACAAGTCAACCGAAGTGTAAATTTCGTATAACACTAAAAATTCACTTGTAACTGCACAAAGGTGTTGAGTTAATATAGATTTGAAGCTGCAATTGGCTTCAAATGTGTCGGTTACTCTATTTGCAGTGCACTGTGCTGAATGCTTTAATGACCTTCTGACAGCTCGATATCCTGATGGGAGGACCTGGATTGGAGCTGCAAATCCAAATTTCTAACATCAAAAATTTGCATTTTGGAATCTGTTGTCGTCGCTTCTTCAAGATCAAATGCTAGCTCACAACAATAAACTTTAGATGAATGAGTCTCCTATGGTTTCCTTTTCTAGTTGGTTAGTATTTTCTCAACATGGTAATGAGAGGACTACTATAATATTAATATTGATAAGTAATATGAACTTTGAAAAGGAAGGTTTTAATAATATAAAAACAAAAATGAAAAAATGAAATCAGATTTCAAAACAAAGGAAATGAAAAAATCTATTTTTCCTTACATGAGTGAAAACTACAAAATTTAGAAGAAAAATGGTGAGAAAAGAACCCCACAACGGATCGAATCAATTTTTATGTTATATATTTCTAATTTCTTATTTTAATGGCTCTAACTATCTTACTTGTATATTATGTTCCTCCTTTAATTATAGACTCTTGAATTAAGAGTAGATATTAGTATTATTATTTAGAACTATAATGGAAATAATTAGAAATCATTATTATTTAGTAGTAATTTTTATCCTTATTTTTTAAATGCGATTTATAAAGTTAAGAGTTGTATTTTCTATAATTCACAGCGTTTAATTTCATGAGTTTATAACTTTTTTGTTAATCATATTTTAAAATTTTGTATTTATCCAAAATTATATAAATTTAATATTAGTGGCAAGACTATTATTGTGTTACTTGATTATTTGATGGGGGTGGATTATATTAAAAAAAAACATCCTTATGATTGGGCTTACAATTTGTGTGGATGCAATTTCATATATATATA
>MU226831.1:2457134-2490698 GCA_018584345.1 Thuja plicata | reverse complement strand
TTGTTTGATAAAATATATTAATGTAACTATATATTAATAAATAGTCTACTTCTAGGCAACAACCTACAACACGACGGTAAAGTTGTCAGACTCTAATCTGGGAGGTTTTCGGTACAAGTCTACTTAGTCTAATTAAATCTTGTTTTCATTTACTTTTATCTTGAGAAATTTTTACCTTTTCAATAGTTGTATTTGTTTCTATATGTTTCCATGAATTATTTTCTCATCACTTTTTATAAATTTATCAAAACCCCATCAAAATTAAAAATTTGAATGAATGTTCTTTCATACTAACCTACATAGTATTTCAATATTATTTAGTAAAAACAACTATGTATAAAAATTTGAATCACAAAAATACTCAATGCGTTTGGTAAAAATAGGAAATTAAGAGGAATCTCACCTAAATCAAATGGCACTTCAAATAAAATGTAATCATGGAATTTTTATACCAAATGTTCTATTGTATTTAAAAATTTTATAACCAAACTTGTGATATCAACAACACGACACTATTGAAAATAAATAAAACTATCGATGTAAGCCTTGCACCCCTCAAAGGTGCAAGTCCTAGTATAAAACTTTTTAAAGCTATGTAATAGTAAAATGATTATCAAAAGAAATGAAATAGATTCCAATTCGTTCACCTAGAAACTATTTAGAGGTCTAACTGATGGATTGATTGCGTAATGTTAAAATCCAGTTTAGCTAAACACAAAATCTTTTTATTATCCACCTCTCTACAAATTAGATACGAGAGAACATTTTTTTATTAAAAATTAATTCTAAATTTTAGTATGAGTATAAATTTTAGCATATAGTTACAGTCAGTACTTGACCTATGAACTATTTTATCCATAAATGTCCATAAAATATCTTGCTTCCAATCTTGGTAGAATGGAGAACCATTTATACTCCAAGTTAAATCTTATCTGTGCATCACAATAAATTGTTAAAATTTGAATAAAATAAATTGCATTTGTTAGATTAACAATTACAACAAATGAAATATAGTTGACGTAAGCATACACCCAACACATACTGACTCAAAATACCCTACACTTACTGGAAATGGTTACTGGAAATGGTTGTGTGATAAATTGGGGTGGGCTTCTGCACTTCCTTGTGACATTTTTCTCTCTTCAAATATTGGCCCCTATTTTTTAAAGAATGCCTTTTTGAAAATGTTTGGATCATCGCGCCCTCTATCCTATTTTGGGAAATTTGGAAAGAAAGGAACAAAACGATTTTCCAAGGGAAACAACTAGATAAAAATCCATTGTTGAATAAGATTGAGGCAGCAAATATTGAGCTCATAAATTCTCAAATTATTACTGCAAGCTCCTAACATAAATTTTATACAATTTGGGATGATAGGATGTTGAAAAGCTGGCATGGTCTCAGAGCTTCCCCCACCTTAGGCAGAGGTATCAAATCAATGGATAATTCTAGAGCCAATTTTTGTTGGTCTACTCCTTTTTAGGGATGGTTTAAATTAAATTTTAATGGAGCCTCTAAGGGTAATCTAGGGTTTTCAAGGTATGGTTGTATCATATATTTTTGAAAGGGTGCGGTGTTAACCAAATTAGCTAGACCTTTAGAAGTTGAAACCAATAAAATGGCAGAATTCAAAGCCCTCTTCTATAGCCTCTCCCTTGCTAGGGAACTGGGATTGAATAAACTTGAAATTGAAGGAGAATCCATGATCATGTTAAGTGCAGTCATCACAAAAGCCACACCTAACTGGAAACTTCAAGCAATGTTGGAGAATATTCTTAGGCTAATAGAAAAATTTGAATCTATAAGAGTTAACCACATCTACCATGAAGGCAACCACTTGGAAAATGAGTTGGCTAAGAAAGTAGTGTCCTGGGTCACTATCTGTCACATCAACTCCTTACAAGGTGAGTACGTAGAACAATTGCATCTTTCATTGGCTTCCTCACCTACAACCTTTTCAAATTCTTGTATTGATGCGAAGAGTCTAAATCTAGCCATACCTGATCCATATCCCAAGAAATGATGGAAGTCCTTAGTACACGGCACTGCCATTTTTATTTTCCCGTAGAAAGTCATTCTCTTTAGCAGACATATCACATAAGTGGATTTCCTCTTTAGTTGGACGATCAAAATATCCTCTTCAAATCTAGGAGCATATCCATAAAGACACTCTTTTCGGTGCTAAACTTAGAAAGGCTCAAATATGGAAATTTCTCAATAACTACTTCCTTGGGGATGCAAAGGTCAATTAGATTGTATCAAGTAGACTAAATGTGGAAGTGGTATGATGTTTAGACTGGAAGAAGGTTCAGAGACGCGACTATGCATTGGGATAAAGGCAAGCGGGAAGGATAGATTTTTCATTGCTTGATCTCCAAGGTGTTAATCATCACAGTAGAGAACGTGTCTTGGTTCTAGTAAAGAGATAGACCATGGACACCCCGATCAAGCTGAGTTTGAATGTTGAACAAGTAGCCTTTGACAAACCCATTAACGCCTCCTGACATAAAGAGGTTTGCATCTTTCACCTCAGAATTATTCTTCATGCAGGAAGGAAGGTCCTAAGTTTCAATTTATTAAGCACAAACCAATGATTTAGAGTGAACTAAGACATATGTGATGGCTTCCTAGCAAGCTTATTACTGACGGGTGTAAGGAAAATCCTAGCTGAGGAAATATGCAGCCGACTATTTGCTGAGGAGTATCTAGTTATGCTTCATGGGGAAATTTTTAAGATAGACATTGATGTCACCACTCTGCTCCCCTAGAAATTAGCCATAGTAATATCAGCTAGAGCCCCTTTTTCCTGGTTTTTGGTCTAGGACATGGAGGAACATGTATGGTAGGCCTCCAAGGAGACTCTTTATTTTATGGGGCTGGGAATGGGGGACCACAAAATTAGATGCTATATGATGAGAAATGTCATAGATTTCCTCACAAAATTTCTAGGCATTGAAGATGGTTTGGATGATCCTTATGGTGACGATCTGGATGAAGACCTTTATTGGCTATGGGTGATACCACAATAGTGGGTTACACTTTTTTGCCTAAACGGACATTGAACTCTACATTTTGAGAAAAAAATTCACATTCGGATGCATATTTTCGTTAAACTGTTTGAAATCGGAAGACAAAGTAAACTAGAGTCTTTTAGGATTTTCTGTCTAGATTCTAAATATATTTTTTAAATTTTTTTTTAAATTGATTTTAATGGTTTTTTTTTTCTCCCACTAAAACTGCTATGTTGCTGAAAACGTCTTTTTTCAAAAAGGTACAATGACTTCGTACAACATAACTTTTTTTCTAAGATAGATATCAATGTGATTCTTTTAAATTTGGTTTTGTAACATCCATATGGAGGGCATGCAATTGGTTTGATGACATTATCATGATTATTGCATATTTTATGAATGTTTGAAGTAGAGTCAACTGTAATTTTGACATACCTTGTCTGCATAACTGATAACTTGTTGTGTATTTATCAAAATTCAAATTTTTTTTTTTGATAGAAAGAAGACTCAAAAACGGAGGGCACTGTTATTTTTCAAATTTTTTTTTTCTATTTTCTACTATTTTTCATTGAACGTCAAACCTGGAAGTTTATATTTGATAAAAAACCTACATCTGATGCACGTCAAAAAACTTAGACCTAATTAATTCAAAATTTGTCAAATCTATATTCATTAGAAATCTCGTTCAGAGTACTTGTGCGATTCAAAAGGAGGTGTCCCTAATCTTTCATTTGAGCCCCGCGCTTGAGCCCCGAAGCCATGAAAACTGTAGATTTCTGTTAGCCTTTGCAGATAGCCTCAATTTTGGGGGTTTCGATAGAAAGTAATTAGTTTCGATCGAAAGTACTTTCTATCGAAATTACTTTCTTCATTTAACATGCATATGGGTCAAAA
Organism: Thuja plicata; assembly: GCA_018584345.1. Lineage (NCBI taxonomy): Eukaryota > Viridiplantae > Streptophyta > Pinopsida > Cupressales > Cupressaceae > Thuja > Thuja plicata. The sequence continues at coordinate 2,486,793 of MU226831.1, read as the reverse complement.
TCCCATTAAAATCTTTACTAAATTAGTTTCGATCGAAACTAACTTAGTTTCGATCGAAACTAAACAAAAAAGGTAGTTTCGATCAAAACTATTAATGTTTCGATCGAAACAATCAGGTACTTTCTATCGAAAGTACCTGACTAAATCCTCCCACCTCGCGGATTTGTGAGGAATTTCTTCCTCCGAAAAAGTGTAACCCACTATTGTGGGATCACCCCTATACCAGTATAAATATGATGAGAAACTCGATGGGGTCAGCATTAAGGACTCCTCTGAAGAATAGGAAGAAGATGAAGATGAAGATGAAGAGGAGGAGGAGGAGGCTGAAATGGAAGAGGATGACGTATATGAAGCAGAGGTAGTTGAAGATGTTGAGGAAGACATCCACACTAAAGATGGTGATGATGAGGAGCAAGATGAAGGTACTGAGAAGCAGTCAGAAGATAATGAAGATGCAAAAAGTTCCGAGTCTGCAAGAAGTACCGAGAATGATTACACCTTTGCCTTAGACGAGTGACCTCTTCTAAGCTAATTTCAAACTTAGCTTCTCTTGTAAGCTCTAGTGCCATGGTATTTTTTTTTTTTGATTTACAATCTATGGCTGGAACTTCATGGTGTGAGCGCATGTGGCTCAATTTTTGGTTAAGACTTTTATCATGATAGTTTTATAGCATAAAATTTTTATATTATTGTATTCTCTTATATTTTATATTAATATATACACTTCTTGGCCTCAGCCTTTTGTTTATATAAAAAAAAAAGATCGTTAGTAAAACTATCAATCTTCTCTAATAGTTAATTTAAATAATAACTTCTTCGATGATTGTCTCCTCTAGGAAGGAAATTAGTGAAGCTCAATATAAATATATAATAATTTTCACATCCTCCTCTAATTGACTGGTGCCACATAAAAATTCTTTATCTTTTTCTTTAAATTGTTCTAACACATCTAACATTAAATTAAGAACTCTCAGACATTTACATTAAATTCATTTTTTAAATAATTGGTTTTGATGTAAAGGGTTTATGGTCCCTTTAAATACTATTGTCATTTAATAAAGAACCTTGATATTTAATTTGAATTAAAACCCCAATCTATCTAGGGTCTGGTTGTAGAAAAGGTTAACAAGAATATCATACCAATGATCTAATCTTAGCATGTAGATTTGATCCTTTTGGAGTGAAGGATGGGCCAAAATGAATGACAATGTTGTTGATGAAGAGAGAACATTCCATCAAGATATCTCTGACATCTGATATGGAGTAATTATCCTCTAGTTAAATCAAATAGCTCACCTACAAGTTATAACTTGACATGGAAGGACCCTTGGATCATTTGTACAAATCTTAAAACAATTTTGGTTCTTCAAATAGTCAATGAGATTGAGGAAATGTATGTTGGGGAAGCCGAGGAATCAATCTTCACCTCTCTACCTAGTAAATTTGTACCATGACAATTGAAATTTTAAATTGGACTACAAGTTTTAATATTGGTCATAGATGCAAACTCTCATGCGAAAAGGAACAACCAGATGAGCTTGAGAAACCTCATCATGAAAGCTTAAAATATAACCCTCAATGCAATATATTTTTATTTATCCTTAAGAGATGAGATGATTCTTGAAGATTCCAACCACAACACCTTGATGATCATTTAACTTTCAACACACTGATGAGATTAATAGAATATTGGCTTGGGTCCGCCATTGATTAAATGGTTGTATGCAATTGGGGTACTAAATTGTGAGGATGGAATCCTCTTACAGAAGCGAGGCCAACCATAGATTAAATCTATTGAAAATTCCATGTTGTCCCAAAATAATAAGAGGCAAGGGAGGACCCATAGGTTAATCAAACATCTCACGTTGCATAAGAGCATTAACATGATTCAAAATAATCTTGGCTACGGAACAAAAATAGTTGTTGGATCTTCCAACTTCATGAAAACAAGTGTTGAAAGTATAGGGAGACATGAGCATTATCGAAAGTCGCAGTTGATGCTAACCAAGGGGCTAGTAAATAGATGAGGCAAGGGGCTTCAGGTAGTGACTTAATTTATAGTTGAGTGGGGTATCTAGTCAATGCATGAATATAAACTAGATTTCAATTTACACTAGTGCACACTTATGGTTTAGGAGTAATACCCTTATCAGTTCATCCCAACACAAAGTTTTACTAAGAGAGTAAACTATGAGAAATTTCATATAAAGCTAGCACGAGTTATCACAAAACTAGTTATTTTAATGATATTGTTTATAATGACAATGAATATACTTAATTTCTAACATCATTTAATTATGATAGTAATACTTTTTAACCTAACATTTCACGTCCTACTCGATGATTCATGCTTAAGATTTTGAGTCTAAGATTTTTCACATTAGATGTGACTCAAAATCTTGATGTTAATAATATTGACATAATTATATCTAGAATCATTTCAAGCATTACTATGGATATCAAGAATATCATGAGTAGTATTTTTTTTTTGGAAAAGAGGCAAACCTCATATATGATTTTTCAAAAAGGATATTAAGAAATTACAAAATAGTGCTAAAGGTGAGATAGAAAGCACACAAAACCAACCAAGATTTCATTTTCTTGGTGCTCCTCTTCCCTCTAATCATGACAAAAATTTTCAAGAACCTACCAAAATAGTCAAAGCTTTATGCTTCTTTAATGACACAAGTATATTATAAAACTATACATATATTGATAGGAAACACAACACACAATAGAAATTATATTTATCTTTTACAATTGGTGGTACAATTTATAAATATATAAAATCTATACTCTATGAAATTATAATTCCATAGGTTCCATAAGGATTTTTTCTACATGATTCTTTATATCATTGTTAAACTTTGAAACTCCATCTCCCTCTTTGTAAAAAGTATGGTAACATCTTAATATGTTAAAAGCAGCATCCTTAGTACAATTTGGAACATCATCGTGATTTAAATACTCCAAATTTAGCTCTTTGAGATGCTTATCCAACATAAAATTTAGATTCTTTAATGCATCTTCCTCATTAGAATTTTTATTCTCTTTCACGTAGCATGTTATAGTGGAAGTGACTTCTCCACGAGCTACCTCTGTCTACAAAAGAAAGACACATATATTATATTCAAGTTTAGTTATAGAATTATAGTTTTAGAAGAATTATTCAACTAATATTTACTAGAAATAAAAATATGTATTTTGATTAAGATGCTATCATATACGTTGTAATTTCGAGAGTCACCTCTTAATCTGAGGGTCAAAGACAAAAGATCATTGAACTTTGATGGATAATCAACTTGTTGAAGTATGTTTTCAGGAAGAAGCTCATCTAGTGTTAATATAGGTTCTATTGTTGTTGTACAAAAAGTCAATCCACTTTGCTTCTTCCATCATGGAATTAATATAATCTGTCCACTACACAAGTATAATTTTTTTCATTAGATAAAAATATAAACTTATTTGTTTCACTTTAATACAAGTCTTTAAATTTTAACAACATAAAACTTTGATAATATTTAAAGTAGTGATAACCTAGAAATACTATTTAAAAGTTTTATGAGCAACCTATTAAGTCTAATATAGACAAAAATTTGAAAAAATAAAAAACTTATTATTGAAATGAAGAATACAAACAAAAGTTCCAATAACATTTTAATTACATGTATAAAAATATAATTTAATAAATGATTAGTAGTAGTTTTTTGTTTAAATACAATTTGAATATATAAAAGAATACATTTAAAATTATATATAATAAGAGAAATACATTTCACAAAACAAATGAAAATAATAAAATTAAAATTTAGAAAAGTAAAAAATATTTTATAAAATGAAATTTATATTAATAAGATTAATATCTTTATAAAATAAAGTTGAACTATGATATTCTAATTTGAATTGTTTAGAAAGGTGAAAATTATTTAAATATATTTGGATAAGAATTTAAGAGGAAATCATGAAAGAAAAAATTAGGTATTGTTAATGAATGTAACTGTTGTAACCTTATAGTATGCGTATATATGCTTATGTCTGATAAAAGAAAAATTAAAGAAATTATACAGCTTTTTTAGCATGGTGGAGAGTGTCTCGGCCTTGAGTCTTTTTTGCTTCTTCTGCACTTTCAATAATCGTTTCATAAAGTATACGATAAGCTAATTTCATATAATCTGGAAGGTAATCTGAAGAGGAATCCCACCTACACCACATTTCAATATTGTATATTAATCTACAATATTTTAAAATAAATAATTAATTTTAAATTAAAAGTTCATATATGCATACTTCTGAACCGCCTTTGTGAAAAGTTTGATCTCTTCAAAGGTTCCATAAGTATCATAAATATCATCAAGTACTGTTGTAAGAGCGACACATTTTGCAAAAACAATTCTAAAAGCAGAATTTTTGGATTCTCCCGTGATCCCACATCCTCCAAAGAAGTATTCTACATGTCTATGACGCATAAATTCAAATTTACATAAACCTGAATCCTTCCACCACCTGAAAATAACAGGAACAAGTCAATTTCCAAAGTAAAAGAACATACCATAATATATATGGTCATATAAAACTTTTTAAAGCTTTGTAATAGAGAAATGATTATCAGAAGAAATGAAATATCTTTCAATTAGTTCACCTAGAAACCGTCTGGAGCTCTGACCGACGCAATGATTGCGTAATGTTAAAATCCAGTTTAGCTAAACATAAAATCTTTCTATTATCCACCTCCCTGCAAATTAGATATCACAGAACATTTTTTATCATAGAACCATTTCACAATTTTAGTAGGAGTATAAATTTTAGCATATAGTTACTGTGAGTACTTGACCCATGCACTGTTTTGTCCATAAATGTCCATAAAATATCTTGCTTCCATACTTGGTACAATGGAGAACCATTTATACTCCAGGTTAAATCTTATCTGTGCATCACAATATTTTGTTAGGATTTGAATAAAATCAACTGCCTTTGTTAGATTAACACTTACAACAAATGAAATATAGCTGATCTAAGCATACACCCTACACATATTGACTCAAAATACCTCTTCTAAAAGACTGTCACTGAAAATAGCAGTCTTCTCTAACACTTTATTTAAATAGACGGTAGAAAAGTCTTTAGCTTCGTCCATTATTGTCTCCTCTGGGAAGGAAATCAATGAAGCTCGTAACAAATTTATAATACTTTTCACCTCCTCTTCTGATTGACTGGTGCTACATAAGAACTCTCCATCTTTTTCTTTAAATTGTTCCAACACATCTGCCATTATATTAAGAATTTCCAGTCCATTAAATTACATAAGCAACAACATTGTTATGCTTAATAGACGCTCACAGGATTTCATATATTAAACAAACAATAAGCACCTGAAGAAACGGGATATCTGTGAAGTCGAAGGACTCGAAGTCCCAAAGCTGCGGTATTCAGATATTTGCTGATGTCGTTTCAAAACCCGTAACTCAAATAACTTTCTGTTACAAATCATACATATAACATGCTCTGAATTTAAGCTTTTTCTTTAAACATACCTGTAAACGTAATCAAGTGCTTCTCCTATTTCCTTTCGAAAATGTCGCCCGATTCCGAGGCATTCAACTTTATTCACCATTTCAAGGCGTTTGTAAACATTTTCTGCAGAGTTATCTGCAGCACACACTGCATTGAACATATCTTTGATTTCCGCGACAAGTTTCTCAGCACGCTCATGATAGTGAGGAGCCTGCTTATTAATAAGAGAAAAAAGCGAAAAAACACATTGTAATTCATATTATCATGTTAATAAAAAGTGAATAGAAAAGCATAGTGGTGCGAAAGAAGGTTACATCGTAAGGCAGTTTAGGGAGAGATTGTATAAAATCATCGTCCCACAAGTTGGGATGATGGTTGGCTGTGCGCCGAGTGACACCATCAACACTAGTGGTGGCGATGGCCTTATTCATTGTCGGACTCCTCATACATTTTCTAGCTAGTGGTGGGAATGATTTGGGAGAAGGCTTAATGAAATGGGTAGGCTTAGATTTCAAGCAGAAGCTCAAGCCAGAGGAAGGGATAGACATGAGAGCCATTGCTAAGGGTGATTGTGCAGGGGGTATTTCGTGGCATTTTACACCAGAAAGTTTTATTTTTCAATATTATATACAGAGCCACCCAGTCGCACAGAAGATTTTAAATACTTGGAATGAGTTTTATAACGTGAGTGGAACGTGACAGAGGAGTTGTTGAACAAATAGTTAGTTGTACCTAGTGCCCGGGAGACAACTGCCATGTGATTACTGCCCCTTTAGCACAACTTCATATGTAGAAGATAAGATACAATTAAAGTTAATGAAAAAAGTCATAGAGTGGTGCGAATTTGACCATCGTAAACACATTCATTTCATTTTATGTATTAGCTTTTACAGACCCAGACGATAACTTTTATTACATTTATATGACAAAACAAAACAAACCAATGATAATAGTCACCTCCATTCAATTTGCGAGCTAGGTAAGTGACCTCGTACTTGCAATGGTACCGTTGTTTGAACGAGCAACTTGTTAGAAAGTTTCTAATTTATAATCTTTTTGTTCGTTTAGTTCTCTTGTATTTTGATGATAGAATATGATTCATAACTTTGATAATCAAATCTAACAACTTTCTAGTTTCTAGTTTCCATATATATTGCGAAAATCTAATAGCTCTAAAAAAGTTATTGTTTCTCTATAGACTTGAATATCTTGTATTTATGTTACAATAAAAAGGTCAATAATATGAACAGAAATGAGGTAGAATTTTGATCTTGGTTAAAGGCTTGTTTGGCTCTTTGGTTGTTTTTTTTTTCCCTTTTTTTTTTCAATTTTCTTTTTTGTTTTTCTATTAATGTTTTTTCTTCTATTATTTTTTTTCCCCTAAACTTAATCAAGACCTTTTGTCTTTATATCAAAATTAAAAATAAACAAAATCTAATTATGCTCATAAAAATAATTATATAGGTTCATTTTGAAAAGTTGGTGCATATATTTATTTCTGATATGTACATTAGATTGAAATTGTAATTCAAGTCAATTTTAATGACAAAAAAAAGTAGAATATTTGACATTTTTAGAATGTTTTTTTATATAAGCAGCAGCAAGAGGGTGCTCCCGAGGTACATAAGTTGCTGACTATACAGACTTAACAACATATTAAATCAATCAGTAAAGTCAGCAGAAATAAAGATTTTCTCTTAAACAAAAATAGACATATTTGTAATAGGTTAAATCTTGAAAAAATATTCTAATTATTTTTATTTTTATTATATGCATGTATATATGTATCTACATACATAGAGATATACATACATATAATTCATTATATAAAGCTAAAGTTTAATTATATTTATAAAATTTAAAAAAATAAATTCTAATATTAATTTGTTGATATGATTTCCATTGCATATTTGTGTTTAAGATTCTTCTACTACTTAACTTAGTTGTAATGCAAACCCTAACCATAATAATAACCCTAAACATAACTCAATTTCTCACTCTAAACATGATACCCTATATGAAAGCTACTATTAATCATTTCTAACCCAAACCCTAATCCAAATTATTTTCATAAAATGAAATAATTAAATTTAAAAAAAAAATACATAAAGTTTTAACTAATTATAGATTAAAAAAATCCAATAGAATAAAGAATAGACAACAATACGTAATATTTTGATTAAATATAAAAAAAATGTAGCTAATTAAACAATTTTACTTGAAGACTGTAAGGAAGAAACAAACAAACCTCTGTGAACAAGCAGAAGAGTTCAAAGACATAAAATGCCTCCCTGTAACCATTTAGTCTTTACAGCAGTTGCTAAAGATTCCCCTGATCTCCAATGTTGGCAGGACAGATTATGTAATTGATATTGTTGCTGAATTTGGAAATTTGACTGTGTATGGGAAGCTTTTACAGAGTGCGTGGAGCAGAGTGATTCGCTTTTGTTCCTCGCTGATATTAAATAACAGAACACCCTTATCAGTTATCGGCAATCGTAAAAAATTACCCTTAGCGAGTTCCCCACCATAACATAGTCTATCAGCTAATTAGAAAGACCTATAAACTAACAATCATCTTCTTGACATCATTCTAATCTAAGAATTCTTTTAATACGTGGACTCTGGTATAGCGAAGTTGATCCTTGATCTTAAGGGGCTATTTTCTTCTTAATACATTATGTTTTCATATCTTTAATTTTTTTAAATATACTAATTACAACCGAATATTGAGTTTCGATATAGTTAAAACGTTCATTTTAACTTGGTTAATTATCTTTAAACAAAGAAAAGTTACTTAAATAGCATCCTTGTTGGTTTATTTCTCCGTCTAAACCCTATGTTTCAATTTCAAGGATACATACACCACTTTATGTATAATATTCACTAATTACAAGAGACTGTAATAAGTGGTGCATTATAATAAAATGTGAATCAATATAATTTTTTTTTTTTTTGATGAATAGTTCCTTTCTATTAAAAAATTTCAAAGTTACATATTCACAAAAAAGGGGCCGGGGGATAAATAAAATCACCCCGCAGACGGATACAAAAAACTATTCACCAAAAAAAAACTATAATGCCATTAGGCAGCAAGAGCAGTAGCAGCAGAAGGTGGAGGGTCTTTATCATCCGATCCCCACTTCGGAGTGGGATTGACAGTAGGGTCGGGAGGTGGCCAACCATCAAAGATTAATAAAAAATATTAAAAGCGATGAAATAAAATTTAATAAAAAATAAATTATTGAAAATGGTACATAAATTATTAGCTTATATTATCTTTTAATTGTTGATAGCTTATTTGACTTAATTGATAGATTATATTAATTATTGACAAAATATTAAAAAACTATGAAATAAACTTTAATTAAAAAAAAATTATTAGCTACTATCTAGGAACTTAACAATATCTTGAAATCAAAATTTAGATATCCAAAATAAGGTAAACCATAACATGCAATAAAATAAATAAAGAATTCATATACAAATGCATATACAAATAAAAATAATAGAGAATAAACCACACAAAATAGAAAAATATTATAATAATACTAATTTTTTTTTTCGAATATTCTTGAAACTATAATTGTTAATTATAATAGAGTTTATAAATTAAGAAGTTTAATTTGGTTGAAGGGGCCTATGGTCTCTCTAGGTACATTTGCTAAAAATATGGGAGTCGACCATATAGAGACCATATAGATATCCACCAAGCCATGAACACATCTGTCAAACCCACCTCATCAATATCCAATAGGAATGGAAGATTATTGTCATCAATCCTATTTGGATTCTCCGTAATATTTACAATGGTGCAGCATGGGAGGTCATGTGGTTGGGCAATGCTCCTAGCCAACCTCACATAAGCGAGATGGGCCAGAGGTAGTGCCTATAATTTCCTAAACTAGCTCATTCATTACTGATAATAGTCTTGATTGTAATCAACTATGAATTCTTCAAGCTAAATCAAGACTTGCTATATTCTATTCACAGTCCACCCAAATAATGTCCCCAAACCCCAACTAGTCGATCATAAACTAATAAGCTCATACAAATGATATGTTCAAAACTCCACACCTATAATAGTGTGCAAGTAAAGATGTTATAGTTCTCATGGTGCAAGTACCTGCCTAGGCTGCAACGTAAGTGAGAAAACATATCAGACCTCTCTTCTCATAATGTGTGATACAGGTCATCAGGATCTTTAGGAGGTGACAACCTCACCCATATAACAACACAAAGGGCCATTGTTGTGATCGACATCCACCAAATGAGTGCAATATCCACTCAACCCTTCTCTAACCATCACAAGTAGATTGGCTATCATTGTATATGACTTTGTCAGTGTCATATTATTTCTTAGATGTGAGGTCCTCTACTAATAATCACATCTCTAAAAATATCTGGTGATCTATTGCAAAATTTTAGTCTAGGGTCTTTAGGTCCTAGGGGCTAAATTGTTCTTTGGTGACTTATTTCTCATTCATCTTGAAACCTTCCCCTAATGTGTTTATCAGATAAATTATCTCCCTTGTCTATTTGAGCCTAGCAGGTTTTCAATCCTTCTGCTTCATTTGGTGTTTAGGTGATTTAGGTTTGTTGGAAAAAGGGGTGTCATAGCATCTTCCGAATGAGAAGTAGTCACCCTCAGATCCATAATGCTCAATGTGTTTTTCCAAAATGTAAACATGTGATTTACATAAGCGATTCCTAAAGCTTTTGTTCGTAAAAAGAATTTTTCAACTATCGGAGATATCAAGTTGTGGAGTAGTGGTGGTGATCATGTAGCGTCCAGAAAAGTTGGTGTCAAAGGTGCAACCCCGACACAAGTGAAAAGAGAAAATAAGAGGTTAAGTGCTCCCGACGGAAAAGAAGTTGTTTAAGTGCGAAAAGGATAAAAGGTGAAGCCAGTGGGATACTTTTCCGAAATAAAGGAAACAGCCTTACGGGAAAAGTATTATCTTATGTTCTTTTCCCGCACAAGGAAAAATGGTCTAATGTTTAATCATTTCGGCATCAGAAGGAAAGTATGTTCTTTTTCTGCAAGACTAAGGATTTGTTTCGGCTACTGGCTAATGAACATAAAGTTAAGTGTAAGGTTTCAGATTTTGAGGCCGTTATGTTCTCTGAAACAAGAATTTCGAATAGTCGTTAATTATAAAAATTTAATGCTAATCCTATCATTGCATCCATTAGGTCACCTTAATGTCATTCATGTGGCGCCAATGTTCGGATCTTAGCGGCTATTTCCTCGGCATTCGCCATCATTTGCTGCTCATCGTATTTGTATTGCAAGCCATTTGTCTTCACTCATGTTCTTTGTTTTATAGTAAATGGCATTTGAGGCTTCTAGTTACGAAAAACTAATTGGTCTTGAGAGTGAATTGAAAGAAGTTTCTGACACATCTCTAAGATTCTTTGATCTCAGAGATTTGCACAGAAGATTGAATTCTCATCCAATTCACCCTATTACACATAAGCTCAAGGATAGTGGTTTGGTAGAAGCTACAGGGTTTCCAATGGCAGTCCAAGCTCCTGAGCTTGTTAGAGAATGTATAGAGAAATACAACCTGGTGACAAAGCAAATCTTGTTCCCAGATCAGTCTACTTTTTTATCGATTGATAAAGCCCTAATCTAATCCATTTTTGGCATTCTGGTGAGAGACGTGTATTACAAAATTGACTTCAGTTCATCTGCATTTATGTTTAATGAAAAGAAGACTCTAAGGAGGGAAGACATGCAGAAGACCTAGTTCCAGACCCCTTGATCAAAGAAAAGTAAGATGTCGAAGACTCTCTTTGAAAACACCCTAAAGAGGGAGATTGTAGACATTTTGGCCCTGTTGACCAGATTGGATGAAAAACCCAAGATCCTAGATCTCGTTGAACATAATTTCTTCCTTGTTCAAGCTGTCTGCATAGAAAATATGTTCATTGACTAGGTAGAAATTCAGTGTGAGAAGCTAGCATCTTGGATGAGTTCCTGTCAGGGATTTAAATAGTTCTACATGTCTTCATACTTGATCTATACTCTGGCGACTCAGCACCTGTGGCCCGGCTTACCAGCAATCCAAAATTTCAATAACAACACCAAAATATATGAGTTCTACCCAAATATGCAATTGCATCAGAGCTTTGAGGAATATGCTGCTGTGAACGATGCATTCACAATGAGAGTATGTCAGGAACTTCAAGGTTTCCCAGAAAAAAGATTCTCGCCAAAGGCCATCTCGGAAATTAGTCTGTATGGATGTTCTTTCATCCAATTCCTGAGTTTCTCTTATCTTCGGATAGGAGCCTTGTCCAAATTCCTAAAATATTTCCCCAGTATCCTGAAGATAAGGTGGTCCTGGTGGAGCTCTACCGACATATATTAGAAGTGGACATTCTATGTTCAAATGTGAAGAAAATAGCCAGGATTCCTTTCCCTGTGGTTGTTGGTCCATATTCCTGTGCATCCAGATCTGATGCCTGAAATTTGGTAAAGAGCTTTGAGGATAAGATCAAGCTACTCGATTATGAGGTTATTAGGCTTCAATATGATCCTATGGGTTTTGTTAGAGATCAGGTGAAGCTCCGACATTCCTACAGACATGTCCTAGATATTGAGGATTTTTTGGCTGAATATTTTAATGAGTATCAGACACGAGAGAAATTGTGGTCCTATTTAACTTTGGATGAAATTAAAATGTATAATAATGTTGTTGATGTATCTGTTCTTTCAGATGATGGTCTCTTCATGCATCCTTCATCATATGACAAGATCAAGGTGTTTCCCATTTCTTCCTCTCCACCAACTGGTCCAGTGGTTGATTCATTGGAGCTTCTCATGAGAGGCATTATCAAGAGAACTAAAAAGTGGGTGGAATGGACCAGAGTGCAATAGAAAAGAAATTCTGGCACAGGTTCATCTGGAGGAACAACTTCAGGAGCTGGGCAATCAACTTTAGTGGTCACTTCTTATGTGGCGCCATCAATTTCATTAGGTGCAACGCAACCCACTGAGCAAGGAGGCGACTAGCCTCCAGAAAAGAATGTCCCTATTACTCTGACCTTTGGAAGTGGTTCACTCGCAAACATTGGAAATGTAGACAAGAAAGAAGATAAGGAAAAGGAAAAGAAGAAAGAAAAAGAGGTGTCGGTGACCAAGCCTCCCTCACCAATTCCAGTCATCACTTTGGATGACACAAACTCGATGGATGGTCAGGACTCCTCTTGGCCTGCAAACACTCTGGCCCTTTCGGTGGCTAAGGTTGCCTCCTTCGATGTTCCATCTCAAGACAAGCAGACTCTTCCAGTAGCCTAGAAGCTATTTGATCCTACAGCTCTTCAGTTTGCAATAAAGGTGTTATCCACAGACTCATGGTTGGAAGAAACCATTGAGAAGAAGAAGAAATGACATCAGAAAACCATTTCTTCAAAGGACCTGATCCTTCTGGCAACCTCATCTCATCCACCGGTGAAGAAGGCGAAGAAGCAAAAGTCCATGGCGGCCCTTTCCCATGATTCCACAAGAGGGCATATGTTAATGGAGATAGTAGAGCCACAGAAAGAAGAAAGTTTTCATGAACTTTCAGCTCAATATTTCTAGATAAAAATTATGGACCTAGGAGTGTCAGTGCATGACTCAATTGTGAACATCTGGAAAACCACCAATGAGCGGATTAAGGACAGGTTAGAAGAAATCCGAGCAGACAAGGAAGTCCTCAAGTCTGCGAATAAGGAGCTAGTTGAGTATATTAAATCTGCTCTTGGCAGTAATTCATCTTCACAATTTGACCCCAATGCGGAAGAAAATAAGAACCTGCTATTGAAGCTGCAGTAAGAAAGACAGTTTGGGAAAATTGGAAGAGCATGGATAGAAATGATGAAGGTTCAAGGCCCCATTGTCATCAAGAATTTGGGGAACCTTCTACTTGATGTAGACAAGTTGAAGGATATAGCATCAAAGCACTAGGTGACCATCTACAATGCATCCGCTGGATTAACAGATCAACTAGCCACCTTGCAGGATGTGGTTGATATGAAGACTAGTGTTGCAATCTCCAATGGCATCCTTAAGACTGGACGTGAGCCATTGTTTCATTCGAGGTAGTCTCTGGAGTTGGTAATTGAGAGCTCAAGCAGAGCAGCGAATGAACTCAAGACTATGATTGAGTTAGTGCAAAAGGAGATGGACAAACTTTTTGAGTTTTTGAAATTTTTGCACATAGAATCTCACGTTTCCGAAAGTGACAAGTTGGTGAATACAGAGTGAATGAAAGCTAAGTTTCTTGCTTTGATAGATGAGATTGCGGATTTGGCTAACTTCCAAGTGTCAAGAATCAGTGAGCTCTCTGCAATAGATGCAGTGAAAAAAAAGGAATCAGAGAAGCTCAAATCCCGGATTGCCAGGTTGGACGACCTGACAGAGATGCATGATTTTTGGATGATCTGAGCTGACAATATAATCATTCTAAATGCTTAGGAATTGGGAAAGGTAATGGATGTAATGAAGGCTTACAGATGAAAATTTGTTACACAGAAGAAGGCATTGAATCTGTTGACCTTTGTCGTCTTCCCAATTTTTGTATATTGTAGCCATTTTGGGCATTTTGTCAGCGAATAGATTGGCGAAAATTACTTTGGGAAAACCCCTGTGGCTTGGACTACTGTGTGTGACTCTGAGTTTGAAGTGATTTTTGTTGTTCATCTTAGTTAGCTGTGTGATGTTTTGAATGAGGATGCTAATACTGGAAATTGAATTAATATTAATGAACTGGGTTTTGTTATATTCATTCAGTGGATTGTATATTTACTGTCTTCAGCATAAGCATTCAGATTTATTTTCATTACACATCCTAGCTCAATAGATTATTTCTTGTATAAGGTATTGGGAAGAGGGTTAATAAAAAATAAGAACAAGATAATCTGGGTATTGTCAAAGTTTCACAATCTTAGTAATCCAAGAATTGCATTGTTACACCTTCTTTCTTCATCTCTGTTGGTAGATGGTAGTTTGCATTCATCCCGCACTACATAATAGTTTGTATTTCAGATTGCATGTCATTGAGTATGTCCCCATTCATTGCCTAAGTTGTTTGAAGCTTTGAGAAACTTGGTTAAACCTCTTCTGCTCTCTGGTTAAGAGCATACCCCTAAAAACTGAAAAACAAAACTCATTGAATATCTTTCACATAAGGGATATTGTACCTTTCAATTTAGGGGTCATTGATAGATTCCTACCATTGACCCGGTCTGTGTTTAATTTTTGTTCTACGAAAGCCAACATTGGGTATTTTCAAGAGTCATTATATAAATAAAATTTAAAGTAGACAAACTGTAAACCAATAGTTTTTGGCAGCTCTACTGGGGAGAACTCATAATATCCCTAAGCTTGCTTAGTAAGTCTGTTTGTGGCTCTACTAAGTGACTTAGAACTTATCTGTTTGGCAATCCTAATGTTACATTATGCATACGACTCTTAAGGAGAAATGGTATTGCCTCATGAAGGACAAGTCCCACTAGTGAAACCTAATCTTCGCATCCAAGATGAGAAAGATGACATTATAAACAAGTTGAATATCCTTGCCTGGAAATGCCAAAAATCCCTTTACCAATACAGAAAAATCAGCTTTGTGCTAGAAAGAGAAGAAGTCAACATTGAGTATTGGGAGGGAGTGTTACGAGAAAGAAGATTGAGAGCTACGTAGCCGCAGTAAACAAGCCCAATAGCTCTGGATCCCAAGTATACCCAAAGTGTCCTGAGAGAAGGACATAAAGATCCTGTGTTTGAAGAATTACATAAGGCTAAGTTTCCTTTGTTAGAAGACCCTCTCAGAAGAGGAAGAACCTACGCCCGAGATCCTCTCTTTCTAGGTATCCATGGTGCTCTTTTTCCACTACCACGCCCTGTTTCCCAGATTTGTAGCCATTCTTCTATACCTCCTTTCATCCGTAGTACTACATTGTTACTGTGTAACACCCTTACTCTTCCTGGAGTAGCTGCTCCTACCAATATCAATTTTCAAGCTGTGCCAGTACTCCTCCCTATTTCAATGGCTATGCCTTGGGGTAATGCTATTGGGCCTCTTTAGCTAGGAGCTAATAATGACTTACCTCGAGCTTCCCAAAAGAACTTACCAAAGTTCAATGGAGATGGGAAATTATCTGCTGATGAGCATATTGCAGCCTTCTTTTCTGCATGCAGCATTATAAACCCTCAACTTGAAGACGTGGCAGTAAGAATGTTTGTAGAGACTTTAATAGAAAATGTTTCTTACTGGTTTCAACATCTCCCTATGTGATGCATAACTAGTTGGAATGATACGAAGAATCACTTTGAAGCTCACTATAAAAGTATAGAAGACAAGCACACACTTGTGACTCAACTCACACAAATAAAGAAAGAACCTAGTGTTCCTAAGAGGGACTTTATTGCAAAGTTTAACAAGCTGACTAATAGGATCCCCACTACTAGCAGGCCTACAGCTGACAACCAGAAGATGTTCTTTATTAGTTCCATGCCTCCTGACATATGTTTCCAAATCAGACGAGCGCATATGGCTAACCTACAAGCCGCTCAAACTCTAGCAATTGAGCTAGAAGATAACCTCATAACTGCTGGGAAATGGAAGAAAGAAATGCAGAGTGGTGCCTCCACAAGCTCTACTTCTGATACAACTGGAAATAATGAGGCAATGCTTTAGAATTTGTCTAATGAGATGATTTCCCTTATGTGGAAAATGGGAAAGTCTACCCCATCCTTTCAGCAGCCTTACTAGGATATTTTTAGAAAACAACATGAAGGTAAATAGTTGCAGTTGCCACCTCCTCAGCAAAAGCTCACCATTGAGGTAGCTCAAAAGCATAATATGTGCATTTTTCATCTAAGAGCTGACCATAATGGTGATAGTTGTCCAGAGATGAATAGATACAGGTAGCTAGCTTCAAGAATGAGCTGACTATTGAATATAAGAAGATTCTGCTCTCCATGGCAACTCCAGGAATTTATTTTTGGAGTATGAATCTGATTTCGAAGTTGGAGGTGAATTCTTTTCCACCATGGATGGAATTCAAATGGCAGTGGCAACAAGAAGTCAGAGAGACAAAAATATGGGAAACTCTATTCCTTCCTAGAATATCGCAACTAGTCCTTCAGCTGGTGCACCCGGTTCTTCTACTTCTTCATCTTGGAAGAAGGATCACTCAAAGTCTGAAACAAATGTTAAGTCTCTATCTTCCTTTGATATAATTCAATACTACAAGGATGCTAGAATCCAAGTGTCTCCCTTAGAATATTTAAAAACTCATCCTACTAAACTTCAGAAGCTTGTAGATTACTGTAAAAGTGATGCTAACTCCAGAATGTAGCCTAATATAAATTCTACTATTAGTGATGAATCTCCTAATAGCAGCCCTTTAAATGATGAAGAACCCATCCTTCCCGTGCTCTTTCAAGAAGAAGATTCTTCAATATTAGCCACTGCGCCTTGCCAGAAACCTGACCCATTCTATGTCTCCCTATTTGTAAATGGTAATAAACTAAGTAACTATATTATTGACTCGGGAGCCTCTGATAATGTTGTGCCCACCTCCATTTCTAAATCCCTTGGATTGACCCTTACCAAAATCTTTGGCCATTTTGATTCAATGGATGCTAAACAGGTTCCACTCCTAGGTCAGGTAAAGGATGCACAAGTTGCATTGGCCGCACACCCTACAAAGAGAATGAAGCTAACCATCCTGGTAGCCAATATTCTGGCCAGCTACGACATGCTTCTAACTAGAAGCTTTTGCAAAGACATAGGTGGAGAAATCAAGATGGAGTGGTCCCATGCTATAATCCCAGTGGGTACTAAGAAGATAAAGATGGAGCCCGAGGAAAAGGCCAAATTCACATTAATGAAGTCTGATGATCCTAAGGCACAAATCATCTACTAGGTGATGGAATTCGGCAATTATATGTTGTTTTAAAATTTCAATCATCAAGATGAAATACCAAAAAATACAAAAAATCAGGATATCTGGACCATGGAGTTCAACGGTAGTTGTGCTACTACAGGATCGGGAGCCGGCGTAGTTCTTATTCCCCTGAAAGGAGACATAATATAACTTTCTTATAAATTATGGTTTAAGAACACTAATAACATGGTGGAATATGAGGCTCTATTGCTAGGTATTGTTGTTGCAAAGCAAAGAGGGGTGAAAATCCTTAAAGCACTCAGTGATGTAGAGTTGATAGTGAGGCAATTTCAAGCGCAATATGCAATGAAAAATGTGAGACCATGGAGTTAGAAGAACAAAGTTAGGGATGAGATAGAGGACTTTGATGCCTTTTCAATCCAGGCTACTCCAAGAGAGTAGAACACAAGAGTAAATTTGTTGGTCACCTCAGCTTCACTTCTCTTCCCGCATCCAGAAATAGGAGATAAGAAATACAAAGTTGAAGTTCTCTTCAGGCCAAATGTTCCAGATAATGTGGAAATCTGGCAAATCTTCATCAGCAACCAGCAGATACAAGATTTCATGGAAGGATCAGATCAGTTCAGTGATCAATACTTTGAAGGAAGTTCTAGTTCCTGCAAGGAGTTCTCTCCAGACAGTAAGAAGGAGTTGTAGCTTGGAGAATAATAGTTAAAAGGTAACAAAATTCATCGACACCTAATCTCCCTTGAAATTTTTTTTGATAGACATGATGCATATATTAGAAAAGAAAGAGATAGGAAAGGTGGTACCTAAGGGGATTTTGAGGGAATGAACATAGGCACTGAATATAAACCTAAGATGATAAATATTGGTAGTTGTTGCACAAAAAAGGAAAGAGAAAAGGCTAAATGCCTACTCTCCGAATATAAGGATGTGTTTTCATTGGGTTATGAAGACCTCAAAACTTTCTAGAATGGAGACTTCAAGCACACAATCCCTCTCAAGCCTGAAGATATCCCTTTCTTGTAGAAGCAATGAAACTACAATCCCAAGGATTCAGATGTCATTTTCAGAGAAGTTCACAAGAAGTTGGATGCAAAAATTATCTATCCCATATATCACTCTACATGGATAGCCAACATCATGCCCGTCCAGAAGAAGAACAAAGAAATCACAATTTGTTTAGATTTCCAAAATCTGAACTAGGCTTCTCTGAAGGATAATTATGCCTTTCCCAACATGGATCATATACTGTAGATAGTAGCTGGATCTGAAATGATGTCCATGTTGGACGGTTTCTTGGGTTTCAACCAGATTGAGGTGGACCTGGAAGATAAGTATAAGACAATGTTCACCACTTCTTGGAGAACATTTGCTTACAATAGAATTCCCTTTGAGCTTATCAATGCTAGAGCTACCTTCTAGAGGGAAATGAACTCTTCATTTGTAGACCTCCAGGATAGAATAATAGTTATATACTTGGATGATTTAACAGTCTTCTCTAAGAAAAGAGACGATCATTTGAGAGATCTTGAGAAAGTGCTAAAGAGATGCTGAGAGCATGACATCTCTCTCAATCCAAAGAAGTCTATATTCTTTGTCACAGAAGGTAGAATACTTGGTCATATTGTTTCCCATGAACAAATCTGAATTGACCCTGAGCGTGTAAAGGCCATCCAACAATTGAACCTACCTGCAAGCAAATACGGAACAAGATCATTCTTTGGGTAGGTAAACTTTCTCAATTGCTTCGTTCCTAACTTTTCTGAGATTACAAAATGCATAATTGATATGATGAAGGGTAGTCAAATTTTTAAGTGGAATGACTCTGGGAAGAAGGCCTTTAATTTAATCAAGAACTCTATAGCCAGAGCACCTATGTTGGTGCATCTAGATTATACCAAGGAGTTCATATTATATTGCTACGCATCAGCTCATATAGTGTCTGCTATCCTGATGCAAGAGAAAAATGAAAGGAATCATGATCACTCTGCTCAAGGATCATAAATTGAGATATTCTCAAATGGAGAAGCATGCATATGTGGTGGTAAGGGCACTAAATAATTTTAGATTCTATGTATTACATTCTCATTCTGTTATTTATGTTCCTGATTCTGTTTTTAAGAGCATTTTGACACAACAAGAAATAGGATGTAATACTAGAGGTGCATGGATAGAAAAGGTACAAGAGTATGATATTGAACTCAAGCCAACGAAGCTGGTCAGAGGAAACTTCTTGTGTAAAATAATGGTTGAAAATCAGGAAACATCTCAAGAGGAGGATTCTCTGAAGGTGTTAATGGTTAGTCTTCTTCATCCCTGGTTTTCCAACATCGCCTATTTCCTTACTTATGGAGATTGCCTGGAAGGATTGACATACAAACATAGAAGAAATTTGAAGACCAAGGCAGCCAAATATGTCATTTATGATGACCAGTTATATAAGAGGGCAATAGATGGAACTTTCTTAAGGTGTGTGGGCAAGCCACAACAAGAGATATTGCTCAAGGCATTCCACAATGAGGCATGTTGTGGACACTTCTCGTCCATAGTCACTATATATAAAATCTTTAGGAAGTGTTACTACTGGCTCGACATATTTAAAGATTCCTACAATTGGGTGGCCAAGTGTGATAAGTGCCAAATGTTTTCTAGTAAGCCTTAGTTGGCTTCCCTTCCATTGAAGCCGGCTATAGTAGAGGGCCCCTTTCCACAACGGGGGCTTGATTTCATTGGTCTGATAAATCCTCCCTCTTTTGCAGGTCATCTATATGTCATAACTACCACAGATTACTTTACCAAGTGGGTTGAGGCTAAGCCTACCAAGAAAACCACATCTGAGGTGGTCTATGAATTTATCAAGGAGAATATCTTGGTAAGGTTTGGAGTGTCATTGAAGCTAGTGATGGACAATGCCACATATTTTTCTTCTTCAGAAAATTATAGAGTTTTGGTACAACAACAGTATCCATCTTAGTCACTCATCTGATTATTTCCCTCAGGGAAATGGTTAGGCTGAGTCAAGCAATAAGAACCTGATTAACATAATGAAGAAACTAGTTTATGAGAATCAGAAGGATTGGCACAAGAAATTGCATGAAGCTCTATGGGCGGATAGGATAACACCTAAGCGAGCTATCAGAATATCCCCTTTTGAGCTGGTTTATAGAATTGAACCTAGTCTCCCACTTCCACTGGAGTTATCCATTTGTAGGCTACACCAGGTAATCGAAGATCCATTTTTTCCAAAATGGTTTGGAGAAATGAATCATGTATCTGACTAGGTTGGAAGAAGAATGGGAAAAGCTTGTTGACCACATCACTATCATCAGTGGAGAGTGAAAACATTATTTGATAAGAAGGCCAGAAAAAGAAAGTTTATGCAAGGTGACTTGATCCCATTGTGGGATAAAAGGCACGAGTCCAAAGGAAAGCATCATAAGTTCAACTCACTTTGGAAAGGACCATTCAAGATTATGCAGGTGAACTAGAATAATTCTTTTATTCTGGCATATCCTTCTAGAGAGACTCTACCATTCTCCTACAATGGCTAGGATCTCAAGCTCTACCAAATAATCAAGTGAAAGAAGGCCTTGCAGGTTAGTGTTAGTGTAGGTAGGTTTTCTTTGTGCTTCTCCTGCTTTCTTAGTCTAGTTTAGTTTAGTTTCCTTTCCTGTTGTGTGTTTTAGTTTAGTTTGCCCATGGTTTTTCCTTTCGGTCTTCTTGTGAGAAACAAGAGACTCTAGGTCCCTTCTTAGACATTGGCATGTCTAAGTCCCTAGTCAGAGAAATCTATTTCTAAATTTTATTCTAGGGTCTTTAGGTCCTAGGGGGTAAATTGTTCTTTGGTGACTTATTTATCATTCATCTTGAAACCTTCCCCTAATGTGTTTATCAGATAAATTATCTCCCTTGCCTATTTGAGCCTAGCAGGTTTTCAATCCTTCTACTTCATTCAGTGTTTAGGTGATTTAGGTTTGTCAGAAAAAGGGGTGTCATAGCGTCTTCCGAATGAGAAGTAGTCACCCTCAAATCTGTAATGCTCAATGTGTTTTTCTGAAAGGTAAACAAGTGATTTACATAAGTGATTCATAAAGATTTTGTTCATAAAAAGAGTTTTTCAACTCTCAGAGATCTCAAGTTGCGGAGTAGTGGCGGTGATCATCTAGTGTCCAAAAAAGTTGGTCTCAAAGGTGCAACCCTGACACAAGTGAAAATAGAAAATAAGAGGTTAAGTGCTCCTGATGGAAAAGAAGTTGTTTAAGTGCGAAAAGGATAAAAGTTGAAGTCATTTGGATACTTTTCCAAAATAAAGGAAACAGGCTTATGGGAAAAATATTCTCTTATATTCTTTTCCCGCATAAGGCAAAATGGTCTAATGTTTCATCATTTTGACATCGGAAGGAAAGTATGTTCTTTTTCTGCAAGACTAAGGATTTGTTTCGGTTAGTGGCTAATGAACATAAAGTTAAGTGTAAGCTTTTAGATTTTGAGGCCGTTATGTTCTCCGAAATGGGAAGTTTGAATAGCTATTGATTATCAAAATTTAATGCTAATCCTGTTGTTGCATCCATTAGGTCACCTTAATGTCATTCATGTGGCCCCAACATTCGGAGCTTAGCGGCTATTTCTTCAGCATTCTCCATCATTTTCTTCTCACCATATTTGTATAGCAAGTCATTTGTCTTCACTCATGTTCTTTGTTTTATAGTAAATGGTGCAGTTAAGGCTTCTGGTTACGACAAATTAATTGGCCTTGAGAGTGAATTGAAAGAATTTTCTGACACATCTCTAAGATTCTTTGATCTTGGAGATTTGCACAAAAGATTGAATTCTCATCCAATTCACCCTATTACACTGAAGCTCAAGGAAAGTGGTTTGGTAGAAGCTGCAGGGTTTCCAATGGCAATCCAAGCTCCTGAGCTTGTTAGAGAATGTATAGAGAAATACAACCCAGTGACAAAGAAAATTGTGTTCCCAGATCAGTCTATTTTGCTGTCGATTGATAAAGACCTAATCCAATCCACTTTCAGCATTCCATCGAAAGACATGTATTGCGACATCAACTTCAGTTCATCTGCGTCTATGTTTAATGAAAAGAAGACTCTAAGGAGGGAAGAGATGCAGAAGACCTGGTTCCAGACCCCTTGATCAAAGAAAAGTAAGATGAAGAAGAATCTCTTTGGAACAACCCTAAAGAGGGAGATTGTAGATATTTTTTCCTTGCTGATGAGATTGGATGGAAAACCCAAGATCCTGGATCTCGTTGAACATAATTTCTTCCTTGTTCAAGCTGTCTACGCAAAAAATATGTTCATTGACTGGGCATAAATCCTGTGTCAGAAGCTAGCATCCTAGATGAGTTCTTGTAAGGGATTCAAATACTTCTACATGTCTTCATACTTGATCTATACTCTGGTGACTCAGCACCCGTGGCACGGCTTACCAGCAATCCAGAATTTCAACAATAACACAAAAATATATAAGTTCTACCTGAATCTTCAATTGCATCAGAGCTTTGAGGAATATGTTGCTATGAATGATGCATTCATGATGAGAGTATGTCGGGAACTTCAAGGTTTCCCAAAAAGAAGATTCTTTCTAGAGGCCATCTCGGCAATCATTCAGTATGGATGTTCTTTCATCCAATTCCTGAGTTTCTCTTATCTTCAGATAGGAGCCTTCTCCAGATTTCCTAAAAGATTACCCCGGTATCCTAAAGATAAGGTGGTCTTGGTGGAGCTCTACTAGAAGATATTGGAAGTTAACATTCTATGTTCAAATGTGAAGAGAGTCATCAGAATTCCTTTCCCCATGGTTGTTGGTCCATATTCCTGTGCATCCAGATTTGAAGCCCAGAATTTGGTAAAGAGCTTTGAGGATAAGATCAAGCTACTTGATTATGAGGTTCTTAGGCCTCAATATGATCTTATGGGTTTTGTTAGAGATCACCTGAAGATTGGACATTTCTACAGACATGTCCCAGATATTGAGGATTTTTGGGCTGAATGTTTTAATGAGTATCAGACACGGGATAAATTGTGGTCTCGTTTAACTTTGGATAAATTAAAATGTATAATAATAATGTTGATGTATTTGATCTTGCAGATGACAGCCTTTTCATGCATCCTTCATCCTATGGGTAGATCAAGGTGTTGCCCATTTCTTCCTCTGCACCAACTGGTCCAGTGGTTGATTCATTGGAGCTTCTCATGAGAGGCATTATCAAGAGAACCGGCAAGTGGGTGGAATGTAATAGAGCACAATGGAAAAGAATTCATGGCATAGGTTCATTTGGAGGAATGACTTTAGGAGCTGAGAAATCAACTTTAGCAGTCACTTATCTTGTGGCGCCATCAGTTTCAGCAGGTGCAACGCAACCCGCTAGGTAAGGAGGTGACTAGCCTCTGGAAAAGAATGTCCCTATTACTCGGACCTCCAGGAGTGGTTCACTCTCGAACATTGAAAATGTAGAGAAAAAAGAAGATAAGGAAAAGGAAAAGAAGAAAGAATAAGAGGTGTCCGTGACCAAGCCTCCCTCACCAATTCCAGTCATCACTTTGGATGACACAAACCTGATAGATGGTCAGGACTGCTTTCAGCCGACAAACACTTTGGCCCTTTCAGTGACTAGGGTTGCCTCCTTCCATGTTCCATCTCAAGACAAGCAGACTCCTCAAGTAGCCCAAAAGTTGTTTGATCCTAAAGCTCTTCAGTCTGCAATAAAGGTGTTCTCCACAGACTCTTGGTTGGAAGAAACCTTTGAGAAGAAGAAGAAATGACATGAGGAAGCCATTTCTTCAAAGGACCTGATCCTTAAGGAAACCTCATCTCAGCCATCGGTGAAGAAGGTGAAGAAGAAAAATTCCATGGCGTCCCTTTTCGATGATTCCACAACTGAGCATATGTTAATGGAAATAACAGAGCCACAAAAGGAAGGAAAGTTTCATGAACTTTCAGCTCAAGATTTCCAAATAAAAATTGTGGACCTAGGAGTGCCAGTGCATGACTCAATGGTGAACATATGGAAAACCACCAATGAGCAGATTGAGGACACGTTAGAAGAACTCCAAATAGACAAGGAAGTCCTCAAGTCTAAAAATAAGGAGCTAGTTGAGTATATTAAATCTTCTCTTGGTAGTACTTCATCTTCTCAATTCTACCCCAATGCAGAAGAAAATAAGAACCTGCTACTGAAGCTATAGTAAGAAAAAAAGTTTGGGAAAATTGGAAGAGGATGGATAGAAATGATGAAGGTTCAAGGCCCCATTGTCATTGAGAATTTGGGGAACCTTCTACTTGATGCAAACAAGTTGAAGGATATAACATCAAAGCACCAGGTGACCATTTACAATGCATCTGCTGGATTGACAAAGCAACTAGCCACCTTGCAGGATGTGATTGATAGGAAGACTAGTGTTGCAATCTCTAATGGCATCCTTAAGACCAGACAGGAGCCATTGTTTCATTGGAGGTAGTCTCTAGAGTTCATAATTGAGAGCTCAATCAAATCACCGAATGAACTCAAGACTATGATTGAGTTAGTGCAAAAGGAGATGGACAAACTTTTTGAGTTTTTGAAAGTTTTACACACGGAATCTCAAGTTTCCAGAAGTGACAAGTTGGTGAATATAGAGTGAATGAAAGCTAAGTTTCTTTCTTTCATAGATGAGATTGCAGCTATGGCTAGCTTCCAAGTGTCAAGAATCAGTGACATCTACGCGATAAATGCAGTGATCAAAAAGGAATCGGAGAAGCTACAATCCTAGATTGCTAGGTTGGACAAACTGACAGAGATGCATGATTTTTGGATGATCCGAGCTGACAATATAATCATTCTGAAAGCTCATGAATTCGGCAAGGTAATGGATGCAATGAAGGCTTACAGAGGAAAATTTGTTACATAGAAGAAGGCATAGAATCTATTGACCTTTGTCGTCTTCCCACTTTTTGTATATTGTAACCATTTTGGGCATTTTGTCAGCCTTGTCAATTTTTTTAACCAACCAAGTTTATTGTTAGAATGTTCCTCTCAGAATATTGTAAAGAGGCAATCATTATTGTAACAGGTCATTTTTAAGAAGACCTATAAATGTAAATTTCTGTAAAGTTAATAGATCGACAAAAATTACTTTGGGCGAACCCCTGTAGCTGGGACTACTGTGGGTGACTCTGAGTTTGAAGCGATTTTTGTTGTTCAGCTTAGTTAAATGTGTGATGTTTTGAATGAGGATACTAATACTGGAAATTGAATGAATATTAATGAACCACGTTTTGTTATTTTCATTCAGTGGATTGTATGTTTATTGTCTTTAGCATAAGCATTCAGATTTCTTTTCATTGCACATCCTAGTTCAATAGATTATCTCTTGCATAAGGGATTGGGAAGAGGGTTAATAAAAATGAGATCAAGATAATTTGGGTATTGTCAAAGTTTCACAATCTTAGTAATCCAGGAATTGCAATGTTACAAAGTTTTTATTCATCTCTACTAGTAGATGGTAGTTTGCATTCATCCTATACTACATAATAGTTTTCATTTCAGATTTCATGTCACTGAGTATGTCCCCATTCATTGCCTAAGTTGTTTGAATCTTTGAGCAACTTGGTTAAACCTCTTCTGCTCTCTGGTTAAGAGCATACCCCTAAAAATTGAAAGACAAAACTCATTTCATATCTTTCACATAAGGGATACTATACCTTTCAATTAAGGGGTCATTGATAGATTCCTACCATTGACCTGGTCTGTGGTTACTTTTTTCTCTACGAAAGCCACTATTAGGTATTTTTAAGAGTCATTATATAAATCAAATTTAAAGTAGACAAACTGTAAACCAACAGTTTTTGGTGACTCTACTAGGGAGAACTCATAATATCCCTAAGCTTTCTTAGTAAGTCTGTCTATGGCTCTACTAAGTGACTTAGAACTTATCTGTTTGGCAATGCTAATGTTACATTATGTATATCACTCTTAAGGAGAAATGGTATTGCCTCACGAAGGACAAGTCCCACTAGAGAAACCTAATCTTCGCATCCAAGATGAGAAATATGACATTATAAACTAGTAGAGGCCCACCTATTAAAGATGTGTACATTTCCCTATAAGTAGATTCCTCATGTAGTTGTGCTACATACACAAAAGGTATCAGTGAGTGTGCTCATGAACCTCTAGGAGAGCTTGTAAATAAATAATAACATCATTTTAATAAAACACTCTATCTCTATCATATATATGCATTACATTTCATCTTCATCAAATTTTCAATGCTTGGGTACTACGGATGCATGCAAAAAATTGGAACTCTAGTGTGACTGTCATCTTACGATGCATGTGCATCCTAAGATTACCAACAAGTATCCAAGATGCCAATGCATAACTCATATGCGGATGCATGAATAGATCCTAGATGCAAATTGTTGGAAATACTGAGAGGGGGGAGGGTGAATCAGTGTTACACTTAACTATTCTATTTCATCTATTTGAACATGTATAAAATAGATAACACATGAAGCATAACAAAACAACACATAACACCAAATATGTTTATGGGGAAACCTTGATTAGAGGAAAACCCTAGTGCGAATTAGTACCCACAAATGATTGTACTAGTATAATGAACTTGTTAAGGTTCCTTTTCCCTATTAGAAGCAGTCTTTACAATAAAAGTATAATGACCCTGTTAGTTGTCTTTACAATAACCCTATTAGGGGTGAGGAATCACTATCCAAGAGCTCACTGCTCAATAAGATGAAGGCTACAACCTCCTTGATAATAGATATACACTATATCCAAAAGTGAGCTGTTGTATGTGACACAATTGTTTGATCAGTCTTGGTTATGCGTTGATTCTCTTATTCTCTTAAAGAGCTCTATCTTATTCTGAAATCTTACACTGTTCTTCTATATCTCTACTCTTCATATTTATTTGACACTTTCTATTACAACTTTACTTGTCATATATATGTTGATGCCTGAATAGACGCGACCAAAAACAAGACCTTAGTCAGCCCAAAAACAACATTCACAACACTTCCAAACAAATTGGCCTAATCATGTTTACAATAATGTTTAATACATAAATAATAAATTATTACAATAGGCGCTTAGCCTTTACAAAACAAAAGATTACACTAATAAAAAAACTGAATTCAGCTTCATACTCTATTTTCTAAACTACAGGTGCACTTAATCTTTCTGTAACCTGTCCATACTAGCATTCCATACCATGCGTGTATAGGGTAAGCATAAAAACATATCATAAATCTTATGTCTGAATGCACATATCTTGATTCGATCGTACGCAGGTGTGCTAGTGCTCTGATTGACTGCATATCTCTATTCTGCTCTGTCTTCTATACTTAGCCATTTTTGTCTTCCAAGTTTACTTGACAAAACTTCATATGACTTTGTTACCATAATGAAAACACAAAATAAGTCATATACACTCTGATTGTCAACTTACCAACAATCTCCCCCTTTGTCATTAATGACAACAAAGGAATGTGGCCAAGTTGTTTTAGACTTTGACTTAATAGAAAAAAAGGCTTTACATCATAAATTTGGCTATATAAAATATTCCTTATATACATACATTACTCCTATTTTGAATTTAATCACAAAGGTGTCAAAATAGTAAGTCTCTAGATACTTACTCCATGTATACATCTGGATAAGCAATCTAAAGATTCTTGATCTCTTGCTGCCAGAATGCCTTCACGGCATCAACTGTCTGAAGATGGGTGAAAAAGGCATATGTAAGCTTCTCCATCTTTGTTATATCCATGATGGGTCCTTGATCATAGGTGGCGATGGTTTCATCTATCTGTTTGATGTTCTTGTTCAAAACTGCTAAGGAGGGCGCAAGTGCATTTCTCAATTGAGTCTGCCTGATCCTTATCTTATTGATCTCCATTTTAGTTTTTTCAATCTTGTCTATCTATCCTTGATAGATATTGTTGGAGATGTTGATGTCTTGGGATGATGTTTCAACTGATTGCCTTATGTAATCAACCACGATATCTGCCTCCTCTATCTTCTTGATGTACTCAGAGGTAAGTTTTAATTTTTCCATGCAGTTTTCTATTACCTTCCTGCCTTTTGATGCCAACACTTTTAGAATTTTCTAACCAATCTTTAATGAATTGATATCTAAAGAAAATTTCTTTACCAATTCATTCAATCTTCCCTTCTTGTACTCATCTTCTATAATTTTAGTAGTAGAGTCTACTAAACTTGTGAAATGTGATTTGAAGATTGTCAAGATGTTGTCAACATCATCAACTGACTGAATCTTAGCCACTTTCTTATCTTATAGCACTAAGTCATTCAGAATGTTCACTGTCTCTAGAAAGAGAGGGTTTCTCATGACTTTTTTCTCTTTGGATTTCTCCATGGCTAGCACACTGATCTTAATCAAATATTCTTCTTCCCAAGCATCCAGCTTTGCTGAATCAGGTGTCAAGCTTGACAACAATTATGGTTTGATGGATGGATTATGTATTACATTCTAACTAGCATCCACATATTCACTTTTCACAGGGATCTCCATGACTGGTGTTTCATTAGTTTGATTATCTTCCCCATTATTCAAATCTATTGAGTCTTTGTTTGGAGCTTCATCTTGTTGTAAGGAGCTATTATCAGTGCATACCTTCTTTGTCTCTTTAGTGCTTACAAATGCTTTTTCAACTTTGTCCATGTCATTGTCAGAAGCGGTCATGGGTATATTAACATCATCAATCACAATAGTTTCTTCTGAATCTTTGGTTGTATTAGAAGCTATTGAAACTGTCGATGCTGAATCCTATGGACCTATCATAGGCACACTTTGAATCACTGGTTCTTTATCCTATTTGGGAGGCACTGGAGTCACCTTCGCTGTAGGTGTCATTGATGGATACATGTGTCTATCCAGAAATACCTGCTCAAATGCTTGTTCAGCCTGCTTCTTAAAATCCTTACCAGTGGGAGGAACTGGTCCAGTCTTAGGAAGTCCAGTCATGTCATGAATTAGGTTTGCAGTAATGTGGACAAGAACTTCACCAATCCAATATAGGTAATCTTGTATCCTGCTTAGTAGAATTTTAACCCATTCTGGCTCATAGAACTCGTGCGTGTTAGAATACTCAAAGATAGGGTTATCAGTGAGATGCACGTATTCATCTTTGAATGAATAATCTAGTTTCATCATTGAAGCCATAAGAGTAGCAATGTTGTTGTCACCAACTATTTCCTTCTTGC
>MU226831.1:2368567-2411791 GCA_018584345.1 Thuja plicata | reverse complement strand
TATATAGATATATATATATATGTATATATATATATGTATGTATATATATATGTATATATACATATATATACATATATACATATATACATATACATATATAGTAGAATTTTAATCCTTGTTTCATCTTCTTCTAATGTCAGAATTTTACTCAACATATATATAATCTAATTGATTTCCTTTCTAGCATATCCCTGGATATTCATAAGCTGCTTTTTGAATCCCTAAGTGTTTCTATATTAATAATAGATTTTATCTCTACAAAGCCCTACTCTATGATTTGTAAAAAGGAAGTTAATAATTTAAACATTTCTAATCTCTATCTTGGAGCACAAAGAAATACTAATCTATCATTTATCGAGAAAGATATTAAGACGTCAAATGCATCCCATCTATATCTTACCTATGCATTTTTTATTTAAAATAAACTCTATTTTTGACATCCTTGATAATTCATTCCAGTAGGGAAGACTACTCATATATCCATATAGTCAAGGATTGATACTTTATCTACCCAAAATCATGCCCTTATAACATGGATAACATACTGTCTACCTATATATACATATTCCATATACTGTTTACCTATATATATTCTTGTATGCATATACCTTTGTTAGTTAAATCCATCTCTTGGTCTATACTCCTAACCTATAGTATAAAAGTTATAATGAAAACTTACACAACTAAGACATAGGTTTCTTAGTAATTTCTAACCTGAAGTCCAACCATACTGATATGTTTAGACTTCAAGATTAGAGATTACAATGATTCCTCTATCTGAGGCTTGCTATATCTCTTCTACCTTACTTTGATTATTTGTAAACCATTCTCTACTTATAGTCCACAAACAATATGATTTCAGTTCTTCAATGCCAAGTGTTATATTCCCACCTCCATTTGTCCTATCTATATTCTCTGTGGTTACTAAGAAAGGAATAAAATTCTATATTGTCAGAGTTGTTACTTCCTTTGTTCCAAATCTACATAAATCTTCTGCACATATAGTCCAAAGGTTCTCTTATATTTTTCAAACCTGTTGGGTCCTTATTGGTTATTTGTGTAAAGTTCTATTATATTATATTATATTATGTTTCTTCCCTCACGTATTTTCCTCAATTGTATCATTTATCATCAATATCCCTTCAAAACTACATCCCTTCTTGAATGAGCTTATGTTTGTCTATGAAAAAATAGTATTAATATATTCAACATATTTCCAAATATATATGAATATATCAGTGAATGTATGCATGTTTACATTTGAAAATACACACACACATAGATATATATATATATATATATATATATATATATATATATATATAATTTCTGGCTGAATATATGTTCTCCACGCTTCTGGTTATCCAATAAAAAAATTCCAGCATATAATATTCATATTAAAATTAAAACATAATAGTTCACAGTATCCTTATCATCTGTACATCTATTTAGTATATGAGTCTTCAACCTATACTATCTGTTAATCCCTAAGTTTTGTTGATGATTAGTGACCTACACTTAGTCATTTACTTAGGCAGTTTTACCTGGTTATCACTGTGGCCGAGCTAGACATTCAAGGCCGAGCAACATTGCCGAGCAAGTTTTAGGTTATTGATGCTATTTGATGTTAGGTTAAATTCATATATGTATGAATGTGGATCAATTTGTTTTAGGTGGTTAATTTTTAACATTAGATTCACCCCCCCCCCCTCTNTTAGATTCCCCCCCCCCCCCTCTTAGTATCTTGCTTTCCCCATTATTGTACTTCCAACAATTGGTATCAGAGCACAGTTCACCTACAAAACATTTTAATCAGCTTGTGAGTACAGATCTTGAGATGGAGGTTTACAAGTTGGGTAAAGTCATTGAGAATCAGAAGATCAAGATCCACCTAGCATTACATCAGCTTGAGATAGAAAGACAGGAATTGAAGAAATCATCAACAACTAGGAATGATTTGGCCAAACAAATGAATGATACTCATTACCAGGAAGATGACACTGCAAATCTATTTTAGAATGGAGATTCTACTAAGAGCGATGTAGAAATTGCAGATCTACTGGAAAAGAACAATGCACTATGTGAAGAAGTCAAAAATTTGAAAAGGGAACAAGAAATGCAGACAGTGAGACTATGTGAAGTAGTGGAACAAAAGAAGAAAGCTGAAGATGACAAAGCTATGGTAGAAGAATATAAAAGAGCCATAACTGTCAGACTTGATGAAAGGACACATGATGTGCAAATGATGACAATCAATCAAGTTGACATGGTAAATCAGCTGCTACTTGAAAATCAGGAGATTAGTAGGAAAGATATAGAAATGATAAATATTAGATCTTAGAATAATCAATTGAAAGATGACTTGAGATATGAGAAGGAACTAAATGAAAGTTTGAATAAACCTAATGAAGCTTTGACTCATTTTGAGAATCTGATGGAAGCATCAAGGAGGTCAAAGGATTCTTTTGGATTAGGTCACACTGAACCAAGGACATCTACTAAGAAAGGAGAATCATCTAAGAATGGTGAAAGGAGGAATGCAAAGACAAAGCACAACAAGCCTATTTTCCACCACTGTGTAAAACTAGGTCATACAGAAAACATTTTTCGAAGCAAGAAAGGTAAGTCCAATTCTAAACCTAAGTTTAATGGTCACTATTTTAATTGCAAGAAATTTGGACATAAAGCACATGAATGTTGGGCTAAAGCAAGTGATGCACCTCCCAAACCAAGATTTAATGGTTATTGTTACAAGTGTCAAAAACATGGTCATAAAGCACACGGCTATAGATCCAATGCTAAAAAATAATGGACATAAAAGACACAAACAAAAGCATCTAAGAGAGGTAACACTTACAACTGGGATTATAATATAAGGCAGAGTTGTCATTACTGCGAAGAATATGGACATGCACGTGAAGATTTCTTAAAGACACATTTTAGAGGGAAATCTAAAAGTTGGATGAATGGAAGCTTAGTCTATTTTAGTTGTTTGAAGATAGATCACACTAAGAGAGAGCGTAGGACAAGAGTTCCTACTCCTACTATTGAAGAAATAAGAGCACAGATGAACCAGACATGGGTAAGGAAAATAGAGCCGAGTAAAAGTGAATCCACTAAAGCTGAGGTCACCCAATCCAATGGATCAGGTGATCACACCATCTCTAACTGAGCAATAGAGGTACGTAAGGAACTACATTTAAATTTCAAATCTTACATCAGTGCCTAATATGTAAATGTGCCAAAGTCCATATCTGCATATGTTAAGATGTACCAAGACATGTTTGTGACAAGTGTGAAGAAGAGTTATCTACACTATAGGTGCCGAGTTGGTTGGCCGAGTAAGTTGTGTGATGACCGAGTATGGTAAGCTGAGTGGAATGCAAGTTGTGTTAGTCAGCCAATGACAACTGGCTTGCACTAACCTAATGGGCAAAATATTTATTGCTTACCTATCTTGACCTTTTGAGTCTATACAAGGATGAAAAGTCTATTCTTCATTTTAGCTTGTGATTTTGAGCATTCGCAGAGCGATCAAAGAAGTTGTAGAATTGATCTTAGTAAAGTTTGTTTCAAAAATTTCATCTGTGTGTTGTCGGCAACCCTAAGTTTAATAGTGTGAAGTGTTACTTACCGAGGTACCCTATTTTCAAATATTATGGCTGCAAGCTCTTCTGCATGATTCAAAGGAATGGAGGAGGATCTGAAACAAATTAAGTTAGTAAGGAGTGATGCATGTGCACCACTAAAATTTCAAGACACTCCCAAAAGCACAATTCTAAGTGATCTGAACAGAGCCCTCTCATCAATCCTACTATTGTGGGTCCATAACACACACCCCATCTTAGGTCCTCTAACCATGGGGACCCTCCTTTTTTTTTTTTTTTTCCTTCCTTTCGTCATGTCCGCCCCTCGTAAAGATCCAGCCAGCCATCGGGAAAGACTACTGAAACCAAAGAAGATAAAGGAAGAACCCTTTTTTGACCTTTCGGCCCTTTTAGAGGACTTAGGTCCTTCAAAATGCTGAAATGGCTGAATGGCCGAAGACCTGACCTTTTGGCTCTTTCAGACTTTTGGAGGACTTAGATCCTCCAAAATGCCAAAATGGCCGAAAGGCCAAAGACCCAACCTTTTGGTGTTTTTGGACTCTGAAAAAACCAAAAGGATGAAGGCTTGGTTCCCTGTTGGGTCTTTTCGGCCTTTTAGGGTCCAAAACCCCGAAATTGCTGACGTCAACCTGCAGGTTATAAAAGGGGTGACTTCCCTTTTTTCATTTCACTCTGCATTTTTTATGTGTTTGTGCTCTCACTCACATTCAGTTTGTGCCTCATCGTCGACCGCCTCCTCTTCCAAGCCACCTGGTTTCCCTCCATTTGTTTGATCGATAGAGGTAGGCTCTCTTTTCTCATCCTCGATTAGTGCTTTCAGGCTTACCTAGGTTTAGGGTCTTTTTGGTGCCCCTAATGCCTATCTAGCCTAGGGCACTTTGTTTCATCACCTCTATTTGGGCTTCTATCTTCATGCATCGATAGGGACGTCCTACCCTATTGGCCCTAGGGTTTTCTGGTGTCATTGGGTCTAGGTTTAGGGTTTTGCATTTTTGTCAGTCGCGGTGCTTGCCGTAAGTTTTCAGCCTTTGAAGGGCCAAAGACTGGGTCTTCATTCTCGCCAAGCGCCATTTTGGAAATTTCGGTCTTTTGGACATCTGAAAGGTCTGAAAGTCAAAAAACCCGAAGGTGAAACCTCCAATCAGTCTATCCAAGCTCCTCACCATGATCGGATGATTTGGTTTCCTTGAGAAAACCTCTCCTAGTTTGATGTCTGAAACTCTGAAACTCCTAAGGGACTTGGCCCTGCCATTTTGCCTGTTTGCACTTTTGGGCTTTTTGGTCTCTAAAATAGTTGTGGGTGTCTAAAACCCTGAAATGTCTGAAAGTGTGAAAAATTGCACTTTAGCTATTTTTCAGCTCTCTTTACTTGCTTTCATAGTCTAAATTGCTTTTCTTGTTCAAAATAAGCTACTAATATTTGTCTTTTCTTGTAGGAATGACTAAACCCAAGATAACATCCCCTATGAAGTATCAATACAAGGGGAATCCCCCTAGCTCCAAGGTGGGGAACAAACATAGTGAGACAACTGACACCAACATTGGGAATGTATATTGGAATGAATTACTGACTTAGTGCTCCCAGCCAGCTAATAGATCCGAGGACTGCACTTCATTAGTCCTATCTGGGCTCGTGAATGCAGCCGCACACCCAGTGGCTATTTCATCTTCAGAACTGATCATGAACCCATCTCATCATCACTACAATTCAGATAAGAGGGTGGTAATAAAATCTAAAGATCAAGTAGTACTAGACATTAGGCCAGATGTCATCGAGGATGTCTTTCACCTTCACAAAGGCATAGATAAATTCTATGACTTTTTTATTGAAAAGGGAAACAAATGGTTTGGTAATAGGGAGCAAATAGTAAATGAGATGATGAATAAGGAATACCTAAAGCAACCACTTACCAAGAACAAATTGGACAAGACAGACCTCCCAAGAGGTTATATGAGAGAGAATATCTAGGCAGCTATAACAATGATAAGAAGGGTGTATGGGTTACCACAGTCCACCCAACTCGAGCACTAGATGATCCTATTGATAGATAGGATCAGAGAATAAAAGGCAAGATTCGACTGGGGCACTATCATTAGTGACAATCTAGATGAGCAGTTGATAGCAGTGAAGCATAACCCCAAATTCTACATGAGCACTTACATAATGTACCTAATAGCTACACAGGCAGATTATCCTGGCCTCATCAAGAGGGGAAGTCTAAATGATCCAAATGCATGGCCCCATCTTGTGTACCCATAGTTGGTAAAAGGGGCAAACATGTTAGAAGATTCCCCTGATTATAGAATAGTCAATGACACTTTCATATTCGTATTCATCTGATCTATTGAGGGTGACTTTTCCAAGAGAATGTCAGAAGAAGCTGCTGCTAAGGTAAGGGCCATTGGGGCCTATTTTATCTAGTTTAGGACATTCACGTACATCTGGATAGCTGGATCAACCATACAACCAAAGAAGCTACCCAGGTATCCATCTGACTGGATAATCATACTGGAGATGGCCAGGCAGCTTACAGATGCATATGAGCACATCAAGCATAAGAAGAAGCACTGTTGGGACTTTCCCATCTCTTTGGGGCCATATACCCTACAGGACATGAAGGTTTGCAAGTCCTTGGAATTCGAGTGGAATGATTGCCCCTTGCAAATTTACAAGACAATGTGAGCTCATTTTTACCACATAGGTACCTATAGCCACATCATTAACAAATTCTACGTACATGAGCCACATCTGGAAGATCATTGGATAAACTGTATAGATGATCATGAGGTCAGAATATGAGACTACTACAGAATGAACCTAGCTCTGGAAAAAGAGGTGTTGAAGGTTCCTATTTCCCCAAATATATGGGAATGTGATTCAGAGGATGTCTTAGAACACATTTACACATAGGGTAAGGTGTATGACCACCCAATCATGAATGCCGAGGTAGACAAAGGTGAAAATGATGAAATAGACTTCAGGGCAAGGCACATGATAAAAACCACTATATCTTGGATCAAGAAGCCACACCGAATGATACTGATCCTGGTGAAAACATTAATGGAGCCCTCCAGGAAAGTAGAGAAACAACGAGGAGAGAAGTCAACAACTCCAAAATATAAGAAGGCTCCCCCTCAGAAGCCAAGAATGGTGTATGGTCATGAACGACCAGTTGAATATGGCTCTAATCCTAGGCCTAAGAAAACTAGAATGACAGGCCAAATTAACCCACCTACCACATTGTCACAACCTCAATCAGGAGAGGGCCCATCCACCTCTGGCCAATCTTCCCCCACTGCTGAGAAGAAAACCTATAAGAGGAAGAAGAGTTCCAAATCTCCGCAGTTAGAAATTGTACAAGAGCCCGAGGAAGAGGATGCAAGTGAGCCCTTAGTCTCAAGGACCAGGTTTCAAAAGAGGAGAGAAAAGGAGATTACTAAGAAACATAGAGAGGATCCCAAAGAACAAGATGATCATGTAGATCCATTAGGACCAGATGAATTTATGCTCTTTGATTTTGAAGGACTTGAAGGATTTTTGGATCAGGGACAAGATACATACACTGGGTGACCACCATTCATACAACCTCAAGTAGCCCTCACTCCACCACCATTCATACAACCTCAAGTAGCCCTTACTCCTCCACCGGTCTAGTTCACTAATCCTCTAGTGAATGTTCCTGCTCCACTAGTAGGCCCTGATTCTGCTCCAGGGCCTAAAACCCAAGACAGTGGGGTAAGTCAGAGTTTAGTAACAGGCAATGTAGTTGGAGGGAGTTATTTTTTCACTCCACCACCACACATACTTACTCCACCAACTTCCCTACCAACTCCAACACCTCCTCCTACACCCACTCAGCTCCTGTCTACTATCACCATCTCCTCATCTCCCACTCCAATCATGCCAACACTTATTCCCTCAACCTCAATCCTGTCGACATGTGCCACTCAGGAAACTAAAGGAGCAGCAGGCACAGAAGACACATCACCTTTTTAGACCTCACTAGAGGCCATGACTGGTCTCAGGAAAAAAGTGGTAATTGATTCATTAGGTGACAAAGGCCCAGAGAAGGAAAATGAAAAGGAAGTTAGTGAGAAAGATAAAGAAGAGGAGGAAATGTAAAGGAATACAGAAGGGGATAGAATGGAAGAAGGAGAAGATGGACAAGGAAAAGGGGTAGAGAAGGAATCAAAATAGGGAATAACTATAGGGAAATAAGGCTTGACATCAATTCTCCATATGGCACCATATGAGCCAGTAACTGCCTCCAGTAAACCTACTTGGTTTACCAAGGAGATACAACCTTGAAAAAGAACGTACACAAGTGACCTGGACGGAGAAGATACAAATATAACTACTTTGAAGCAAGCTTTCCTCCATGCAGATATGAGTGTGCTTGCTAAAACCATGTCATATGTGACCCAAGACCCTAAGGGTTGATGGAAAACACAAATAGCTATCCCACCCCCAAGCACTTCTCAAACCACGGGTTCATCAGGAGACTATACATTCAAGGAGGTAGACTTGGGGGAACCAACAAGAGAAGGGAGAAATACATTGGCAACTTTGGGACTCAAGCATGCTCTAGGGTTCATGAATAAAGATGAAGAAACCATCAAGACTTTAACAAACCAGAATGAAGCATTGAAAGGGTTCATCCAAAAGATGGTGGGTCCCATTGACCCAAATTGTTCAGAGGATTCATTACAAGCCATGCTTGATAAAAGGGCTACACCAGATTTGCCTCCAGGATTAATCCCCTCATTCATCCAGGCGAGTGCCGATTGGATAAATGACTTCAAAAAATTTGGAGAGAAGGTAATCCCATCAATATTCAGGCCATACAGGACCATTTTGGTTGAGGTTAATTCACTCATTAACCTAGTGGAAGATGACGATGGTATGGATAGCAAGGTAGCTAAGTGGCAGGTAGCTCTCCAGGATTTGGAGGTAATTAAAAAGCAACGCTTCCAAATTTTGGTGAAAATCTATGAGGGTGAAGAATTGGAAAAATTTGAGACTTAGATCAAACAGATGACCAAAATAATTAAGGTCTACAAGAAACATCAGCCCCTTATAGACAAAAGGTGGGAAGAGGTAATAAAAAGGAACACAGATATAGATACCTTCTTCATAGGGGTTGGCCTCAACATTTACCGAGATGAAAGCCAAGAGGCTCTACGTCCCTCCAAGGAAGTGGTCCAACAGTTTAGAGACATTCTGGCTGGAGTCAATACCAAGGAGGCCTTGCAAAAACTATTCTACATGAAGGATGAAATACACAGGATGTCACAGCATGAAGAAGAGATCACGTTCTTTGCTTCTGAATTGACTATCTTCAAAGAGAACCAAGAACAAAGGGTCACAAAGGTAAAAATAAAAAAGATCAATTTTGAGGAAGTCTAAGAGATAGTGCAGAGGCTCTGAGTAGCTCACGCAGAAGTCTTCACTGGATAAAGCTCCAAGGTTCAAATACCAGATAGATCGGGCAATATTTTCACACTTGGTTAAATTTCACCAAGGCAGTATTTTTCAGCCTTTCAGCCTCTAACTTTTTGGCCTTTCATCCCATACAACAAAGAGTATTTTTCGGCCTTTCGGCTTGCAAAGATTTCAGACTTTTGGCCTCCTCAAAGGTTTTCGACCTTTCAGCCCATGAAAATTCTAAACTTTTGGACCTCCAAGTCTGAAGATTTTAAAGAGCACCTAGGAAATTTTGAGGACATTAAAGTTTCGGGGTAGAGGTCCGGGTCTAAAAAAATTGGGTGTTTCCAACGAGGTCACTTTTTTCAACACCAGTTCAACTCCAAATTAGATCAATGGACAACTTGAGTTCATTTTAGAGAAACTAAGGGCCTCCTATTAGTTCCCACCATCAGAAATAGCCCTGATGGAGAATCCAAGAAGGACCACCAGAATCAAGAAGAAGACTCCCAGTTCATAGAAGGATTTCACCTTCTTTCTCTTTCTCTTCTTTAGCAGATTTTTCCCTCTTTGCATGAGCAAATGGATTGTAAATGGGTTTAAGAATCCATGCAAGTTACATAGTATGAGTTAGCAAGTAGTTTACCTTCAGCAAAGTTCTAGTTTAGTTCTATTTCTCTAGTTTAGACTCTCTGATGCCCTAACTTCAAAAATTAGAGTTGTAGATTAAAACTCTATATATTGTAGTCAAAAAGCAATGTAAAGGGCCGACTTTTTTTAATACAATAAAGATCTACATTGGGTTCTTCATTTGTGGTGTGTGAATTACTACTATCTATGCAAATTTATTGAATGCATGCTTGCATTATTCTTTATTTTCAGAGAGCCCTTTGTTTTATTGTGTTTCAAATTCGTGCTACTTTTAGTTGGAGTTTACTGCTGTGTACTTACCTTACTATGACGAATGTGTGGAGGAGATCATCTTTGGGCTTAATGATAAATCTATCTCATGGGTGCGCACATCTTGGTGGCTTCATGATTTGATATATTTTGAATATCTTGCATGAGTGAATACATCTTCTCTCCAAACGCTTGCATCCGTGGAGTAGTGAATTGTGACTTGGTTTGATTTATGCTTCGTGGGTTGTTACAAATCCCTCTAGCATTTAATTTGCAAGAAAGGGTTTACGGTAGTTTGTGTCCTTAGGATTTCACTTTTCTCACAATTTACTTTATTTCTCATTACCCCTCCCTCTTTAAAATGCTGTCATTAATTTTGAAAATTACCACCTTGAACATACAAAATTACATTTTATTTACAACACCCATACTTGTTAAAATGGAAAATATAAAAAAGAGAACTAACAATATTTTGTAGTTTGTTGTCTTCAACATACCAGCAAAGGCCTCCTCATGAACAATCACATTTATCTTCAACTGAGTAACCAAGAAGGTTGTGACTCGACCCCAGAGAACCTTGGGAATAACTCTGTTATTCTTTCAAGAGAGGAAATCGAATCTCGAGGTCCTAGCAAGTTGGCTTATGTTAAAACAATGCTCAACAGAAGTGGCGCTAGAAGGAGGGCCTCAAGATTCAAGAGCTAGATAATATTGGATCTTTCTCCCCAGAGAGGTTCGAGTGTGTGCTTAGATCATCTCTAAAAAGAGGTGAGTTTCTTAAACTCACTCACCACCGAAGGGCTCAAAGTGACAAGGGTAAAGAAAAAGATAAATCTTCCCATCACCTTGCTGAAACTTGGGATTCTCTTGGAAAAAAATCACTCACCACTGCCCCAATCATTGCTTTCACCATCAATCAAAATTAGAACTCGCCAAATCAACACTTGCAGCAACCTTGTCTAATGGCCTTTTTTGCTAACGCAACAAGCTCACCTTTGAACTTTGTTGGGAAGCTCCATGAGTTACCCAAAAATCCAAAGAAATTTTGTACATGATTCATATATGGTGAATCTAGGACAGCAGAAGAACATATTCGCACCTTCAAGGAAATTTGCAACCGCAAAGAGATTTCCCACAAAGATGTTGTCTGTCATCTCTTCCCATATACCTTGTGATAATTTGCATACAACTGGTACCTTAATTTACCATGAGGGTCTATCTCAGCATGGAATGACTTTGAAACCAAATTCCTCAATTAGTTCAAATTGTATGTCGATCCTGCAGTGACACATCACCAGTTCATAACCACAAGGAAGGATCCTAAGGAGCCCATTGCTATGTTTAATCATCACTTTCACAAAATGCATCAAATTTTGGAAGCTACTTACACTATACCAGATGAGGCTGTGATACAAGTTTACCTAAAGGATCTAGACCCATTCACCTCAATCTTTATAAGAAGGCTTGCCTTGGTAGATAGAGATACAATTGAAAAGGTGTATAATGAAGCCATCACTTTTACTCAGAAAATGGACCCACAAGAAGGAAGCTATGCGGCTACGACCATCCCAAGTAATCTTGCTATCCCACACCCATTTGCAGTAAAAAATCAAGCCTTGGCCAACCACTTACCCATGCTGGCACAACCATGTACAACCGTGCCTGCATCCATTACTTATCCAAGCTATGAAGCTCATAAAATGACATTTGTAGAATAGAGGGTTGTATCCCACAATAAGCCTGATGCTCTCATGGCTTTTGAGTTAGACGCCATAAAGAAGACTTTATCATAGCTCACTAGTGAAGTCACCAGAATGAAGCTAAACCCACCCCAAAATCAAGGTGGATACCAATGAGCGTCTGTTGGTCAAAATACATACCCTCAAAATCCAAACCAGGGTTTCAATCCATATAGAAACAACAATGCACAGGAGAAACCATTTGGGTAGTAAAGGCCAAATCGGCCATGGAACACTAGACTAAATAATGGAAGCATCCCAGCAGATAATGCCAATACTTATGAAACTTCAGAGGCCAATTTTGTTGGGGCTCCAAGTAGGCATCAGGACAATAATGGATATGTTAACAACTCCCAAGAACACTACACCCAGAATAAAGAGGGGCCCCCGACATAATTCAATGCTATGGTGTTTGACTCTTATGAGTCAGGAAAGGATGGAAGCTCAGAAGTTTATACAGAAGAAGATGAATTTGTGTTCCCTTTTTAGAGAGAAAGTGAACTTAAATATTCCAAGGTTCATGCCTTCCAAAATGATCAAAAAAACCCACATAACCTTCGGAGTAGAAAGGAACCCCTCACCGATGGCATACCTTCAGGAAAACAACTGACTCCACAAGATCCTTGGGATAGTAACAATCCCATACCTCTAAAGGGCCCGAATGCCATACCTCCTACAATAGGTACATATGCTAGCTAATAAGGAACAACCTGGTCAAATGATAAGTACAGTGTAGTAGATGAACTCAAGAAAACTAAGGCGAACATCTCTATGTTCAAATTATTATAGGGTTGCCCATCTTAGAAGGAAGCACTTTTATGATCCTTGGATCATTCAAGACCTGGCCCATCGACCAACAACACCAGGGCACCCATGTCCAATGTCAACACATATGAGGTGTTCCCAGCAGTATTCACAGATAGGACGGGGGTCCCACCATTCTTACTCAGCTTGTGAATGTTTGGGAAGAACCTACATAACTGCCTAATCAATTCAAGAGCCTCATGCAACATTATGCCCCTGTCAATTTTCCAAAAGTTAGGGATGGTGCCCCAAGTAATGAATAGGGTGGTCATACAATTGGACAAAACCAAGGTCAGAGTAATTTGTGTACTCAAAGACATACACATTCAACTAGTTGCAGATCCCTAAATACACGAACACATTGATATACACATAGTGGACATCCCTAAAACTTATGGGATGTTGCTAAGCCAAGAATGGACTAGATTCTTAAGAGGATGGCTCTCTACAGACTTCACCCAACTTTGGCTACCTTGGCGAGGTTTTAACAACTAGATCAATATAGATGTAGAACCGAAGCTGAAAAGGATGATCACCGAATACAATGCCCCAAATAAAGTCTTGTTCACTCCAACCGATTTGGGAACTTATCAATTGGATTAAATTTTCATGTTTCAAATCTGAGAAGGTGAAGAGTCAGACCATATCCCCGTCCAAGGTCTCCTGGACCTGAAGATTCGTGATGACATCTTCCATAGTTTCGTTAATAGCACAATGGCTAGCCTGCGGCACCTGGGTCAAGACATAGATCCCAACATCTTATTGCTACCTGGATACTGTTGATTACATCAATCTAGTCATTCTGAATTTACATGCCCCAGTTCTCAAGAGGCACTGTCACAAGTGTTGGCTGAAATTGCCCAACCAAATGAGCCACCAAAAGAACAGATGATAAAGGTAGATGTACTAGGGATAGAAGATGGCAACAACATCACACCAAGTATGGACAACCTAGTCCTTACACATAGTCCACCTCAAGATCAAGACATTGGGTCAGATTCAGAAGATAGAAGCCTTGCCCTGAACATGCTTAGCGACTAGAGTACCTCAGATGATGGAGCATGTCACCCTCACAAGGGAATACTGGAAGATAAAGACAATGAACTCCTCAAACCTGGGCATACTCAAAATACAGGAGAATCAACTTCTTCAGGCAGCGAGGGAGAGAGGGGCCAAAAACCAAGTATCAAGGATTCTTCTAAGAAAAGCTCAACCAAAACCAGACCTACTAAACGACCTCAGATATGGAAATTGTGCTTTGATGGTTCCAAATGTAAGCAGGGAGTGAGTGCCAGAATAGAATTGATAAATCCAAGGGGTAAGTCCTTTTATGCTTCTTATAGATTACAATTCCTTTGTACTAATAATTTTGCAGAATATGAAGCACTGGTTCGTGGACTCCTCCTAGCTCATGACAAAGGAATCAAGATCTTGACAGTGGAAGGAGACTTGCAATTGGTTGTCAAGGAGATCCATAGTCAGTATACTTACAATGATAAGAGGCTCTAAGCCTACAAAAATAGGGCATGGGATCTCATCAATGACTTTGATGCTTTCAACATCAAAACCATCCTGAGAAGAAAGAACATCATCACTGATGCATTGGCCGTCTCAGCTAGTTCATTACACCCAATGGAGAAATCCAAACTAAAGAAATTCTTGG
This sequence comes from Thuja plicata, assembly GCA_018584345.1. Classification (NCBI taxonomy): domain Eukaryota; kingdom Viridiplantae; phylum Streptophyta; class Pinopsida; order Cupressales; family Cupressaceae; genus Thuja; species Thuja plicata. Next base: position 2,397,652 of record MU226831.1, on the reverse strand, counting down.
TTGAACTTGTCACTGCCCCAGCCATTCCAGACAATGTCACTAACTTTTAGGTCTTCCAAGATGATCAACATATCTTAGAGTTTATCATGTGCACTGGCGTATTCGAAAAGTAGATCATGAAAATGGGGAGGAAACAGATGACCCTGAAGAACCTGATGATTACGGCATCATAAACTTGAAAACCAATGCCATACCCAAGGGAATGGTAGAACTGGAGAGGATTTTTGATAGTGATAAGACTGCTATACGAAGACACCCCGACATGACACCTAATGGTAAAGAGTGTGACACCTACAACCTGGGCACAGAGGAGGAATCGAGAGAAGTCCATATTGGAAAGGTGGGGACCAAAGAAGAAAAGGAGAGAATGGTCTAGCTTCTCACTGAATATCGAGATATCATAGCATGGATTTATGAAGAATTAAAGACATATGACACCTTAGTCATAGTGCACAACATCCCTTTGAAGCCAGATTCTAAGCCTTTCTGACAATGACAAAGACCCATGAATCCCATGATGGAGCCCTTAACTCAGAAGGAAGTTCAAAAGTTGCTTGATGCTAGGATCATCTTCCCAATTCAACATTCTACATGGGTTGCAATCCTAGTACCGGTAAGGAAGAAGACTAAAGAAATCAGGATGTGCGTAGACTTCCAAAACCTCAACAAGTCCTCACAAAAGGATAATTATCTGCTCCCATCTCTAGACAAAGTGCTAGAGAAGGTTAATGGATCTTAGATGATGTCATTCCTGGATGGCTACTCTGGGTATAATCAGGTGATGGTACAAGAAGAGGATAGACTGAAAACAACATTCACCACTAAGTGGGGGACTTTTGCATACCGACAAATGCCTTTCAGATTGATTAATGCTAGAGCCACCTTTCAAAGAGAAATGGACATAGCCTTCAAAGGATTAGTTAGAAGGTGCATTATCATCTACATGGATGATCTCATAGTCTACTTGAAATTAAGAGCTGACCACATAAGTGACCTCAGAAAATTCCTTCAGAGGTGTAGAGAATTTGGGATCTCCCTCAACCCCAAGAAATGCGTGTTCAGGGTAACTGAAGGAAAGCTCCTGGGGCATATCATCTCTGAAAAGGGGATATCTATTGACCTTGAAAGGGTAGAGTCGATCCTGAAATTGACACCACCTCATAGTCACAAGGAACTAAAATCTTTCTTTGGAAAGATCAACTTCGTCAGGAAATTCATTAGTTGCTTCACGGAAATAGTGAAACCATTGAACGACATGCTCAAGAAAGACGCCAAGATTGAATGGGCTCTCCTAGCCAAGAAGTATTTTGAAGAGATTAAGAATGTCATTTACACAACACCACTCCTAGCCAGTCCTGACTACACCATCCCTTTCAAGGTCTACTCCTTTGTGTCAGAACACTCATGCATAGGAATTCTCACACAGAAGAAGAATAGTGAACATTAAAGGCCCATCGCCTTTATGAGTTTCCCTTTCAAAGATGCTAAGCTCATATACCCAAACCTGGATAAGAAATCATTTTCTCTCATCAAGGTGGTGAATAAATTCAGACATTACATTTTAAGGAGTAAAGTCATTGGGATAGTCCCAGATGCAGCAGTTAAATCCCTCCTGATATAGAATGAGTTGGGAGAACAATGAGGAAAATGGATGGCAATTCTCCAACAGTTTGACCTAGAAATCCAACCGATGAAATTGGTAAGAGGCCAGGGCCTAACAAAGCTGATCTCTGAGTTTGAAGAAGGTCTGTTCTGCCAAACATACACTGACCAAGGTGTGATCATGGATGTACGGTACCAATACATAGTGTATTATCTATTATAGAATCACTGCCCTAAATAAATGAAAATTTCCCAGAGAAGAGCCTTGAAGATCAAAAGCAGCTCTTACATGCTCAAGAGTGGACAACTTTACAAATGCAATTATGAGGGTTTGTACCTAAGGTGTTTGGATAGAACAGAGGAAAAAAAATACTGGTGGACTTTCATGACAAATACGGAATGGGACATGGATCGGCGGATGCCATAGCTCACCAAATCCTGAGGGTAGGGTATTTTTGGCCTACGATATTTAAAGATACTGGAAAGCACATGAGATCCTGCCACACTTCCCAAAATAGTGCGACGTGAGAGAGAAATCTGGAAATGCCTTTACAACCAGTCTATGAGGTATGCCTATTTGCCCAATGGGGCTTGGATTTTGTTGGAGTGATTAACCCCCCTTCATCTGCAGAACACAAGTTTATCTTAACAGCCACCGACTATTGCATGCATTGGATGGAGGCACAAGCATTGAAGAATTGTACCACTAAGGTCATGACCAAATTCATGGAGGAATGCATCATAACTAGGTTTGGGATGTCATTCTATCTGGTATGTGACAATTCCCCCTCTTTCTCTTCGGCCTCACTCATGCAATGGGCCTTAAAAAACTAGGTAATCCTCAAATTCTCTTCAAATTACTATCCATAAGGCAATGGCGTAGCAGAATCTACAAACAAAAATCTGACAAGAGTGATCAAAAACCTCTTGGATGAAAACCCTAGGGACTGGCGCACACAGCTAAAATATGCTTTATGGACTGATCGTGTAAGGATCAAGAACGCCCTGGGGATGTCTCCATACCAACTAGTCTATGGCTTGCAACCGGTCTTTCCTATGAAATTGAAGATCCCAATTCTAAGATTCATGGATCAATATGTAGGGGAGGAAGATTGGGTATAAGTTAGACTCATGAATCTCCTAAAGCTAGAGGAGAAACAAACTTTGGCCCTAGAACATGTATCCAAGCATGAGGCTATAGTCAAAAGGTGGTTCGACAAGAGAGCTACCATCAAATCCTTCAGGATCTCTGACCTTGTCCTCATGTTGGATAAGGTGAAAGAAAAGCCAGGCAGCCACACCAAGTTCCAAAGACTGTGGACAAGCCCTTACCAAATATCAGAAATCCTAGGGGATAACACTTTTAAGATCAACACATTGGATGAAGATTTGACCCCATTGCTAGTCAATGGGAAATTCCTCAAACACTACTTTGGATCCTAAATAGGACTGTCTTTTGTCCCTTGTACCATAGTCACTTTTGCATTTTTTCCCTTTTGCTTTGTTGTCCTCACCGTCAGCCCTTTCTTCTACTCATGTTTGTCCTTTTGTCAGGGCTTGTTTGTTGTTTTGGGTTAGTGTGTTTTGGATCCAGTCCAGGGTGTCTCGCAAGAGGAGTAGAGGTATTTCTTAGTCAAATTTCTCCAAGGATGCATGCAATGTAAGAGAACCTTCCCAAAAGACAAAGTAGTGATGATTATCATTGACAGACAAGAAGAAGTTTGGAGTTTGGTCATCCTGATCATAAGACACATTAAGGTGCAAACACTAGAGGGTGTTGGTTTCCAAAGCGTTTGTCAGTTGTAGCTAACCTGGGTGCATAGGTTTAGGTACCCACTGATCCCAGAACCCAAGTGTGAACTGAATACGAAGGCAATAACAAAAGAAAGAAGAGCCCAAAGGGGAAAGCGAAAGAGACACTCAAAAGAAAAGTGCCCCAAAGAGGTCATGAGTGAAAAGTCTAGGCAACACCACCTAATCATTGCTTGGATCAAAAAAAGAAAGAAGAAAAGAGGTTATGGACCTTAATGCATGGAACACACTAGCGTCCAAGATTCGATACGTCTCCAAGCAAATAGGAGAAACAAAATGATTTTTTCCCAAAAAATAGAGTTCTCACAAAGAAAGAAATTTGTAGCCTAAGCAAACAGGACAAACTTGGGTGATTATGACAACCTCTACCAGGGCTATGGACACTCGACTGGTAGTAGAGCAAGGTTATACTTGGGACTCGGGGAAAAATTTGTTGGGGCTATGAATGCCTGACTAGTTTATTTGGCAAAAGTTGGGTATAACTGGAAAGTGCCTTGGTTATCACAACCAAAGGTCAAGGAATGAGCACACATGAACACACAAAGTGAAATTGATAGAAGAACCTCAGATTGGAGGTCATTGAAGAATCATTGACTCCACCGCCTCTTGGTTTGGTTCTACTACAAAGCTACTTTCTGAAAGAGTATTAATGATAAAGAAATGCCTTGGTCATTCCTCCTTTTGTCGGGGCTATTTTTTGTGGGTCCACAACACACACCCCATTTTAGGTCCTCTGACCATGGGGACCCCCCTTATTTTTTATTTTTTTCCTTCCTTTCGTCGTGTTCGCCCCTCGTAGAGATCCAGTCAGCTACTGGGAAAGACTACTGAAACCAAAGAAGATAAAGGAAGAACCCTTTTTTGACCTTTTGAAATTTCAAAGGACTTAGGTCCTCTAAAATGCCAAAATGGCCGAAAGGCTGAAGACCCGACCTTTCGACTCTTTCAGACTTTTTGAGGACTTAGATCCTCTAAAATGCTGAAATGGCCGAAAGGCCGAAGACCCAACCTTTCAGTGCTTTTGGACTCCAAAAACACCGAAAGGCCAAAGGCTTGGTTTTGTGTCGAGTCTTTTCATCCTTTCAGGGTCTGAAACCCCAAAATTGCTTATGTCATCCCATGAGTTATAAAAGGGGTGACTTCCCTTTTTTCATTTCACTCTGCATTTTTTGTGTTTGTGCTCTCGCTCGCTTTCATTCTGTGCCTGCTCGTTGACCGCCTCCTCTTCCAAGCCACCTGGTTGCCATCCCTTTGTTCAATCGATTGAGGTAGGCTCTCTTTACTCATCCTCGCTTAGTGCTTTTAGGTTTACCTAGGTTTAGGGTCTTTTCTGTGCCCCTAGTGTCTGTCCAGCCTAGGGAACTTTGTTTCGTTGCCTCTGTTTGGGCTTCTGTCTTCGTGCGTCAATAGGGATGTCCTTCCCTATTGGCCCTAGGGTTTTCTAGTGTCACCGAGTCTAGGTTTAGGGTTTTTCATTTTTTTCATTCATGACACTTTTCATAAGTTTTAAGGCTTCGAAGGGCTGAAGAGTGGGTCTTCATTCTTGCCAAGTGCCATTTCGGATGTTTCGGTCTTTCAGACATCTAAAAGGTCTAAAAGTTTGAAAAGGAAAAGGTGAAACCTCCAATTAGTCTATCCAAGCTCCTCACCATGATTGGATGATTCAGTGTCCTTGAGCAAACCTCTCCTAGTTCGGTGTCTAAAACTCTGAAACCCCCGAGGGACTTGGCCCTGCCATTTCACCTGTTCACACTTTTGGGCTTTTCGGTCTCTAAAATAGTTGTCGATGTCTGAAACCCTGAAAGGTCTGAATGTGTGAAAACTTGCACTTTAGCTATTTTTCAACTCTCTTTACTTGCTTTCATAGTTTAAATTACTTTTCTTGTTTAAAATAAGCTACTGATATTTGTCTTTTCTTGCAGGAATGACTGAACCCAAGATAATGTCCCCTATGAAGTATCAATACAAGGGGAATCCCCCTAGCTCCAAGGCTGGGAACAAAAATAGAAAGATAACTAACACAAACATCATGAATGTAGATTGGAATGAATTCTTGACTCATTACTCCCAGCCAGCTAATAGATCTGAGGACTGCACTTCATTAGTCCTATTCGGGCTCATGAATGCAGCTGCACACCCAGTGGTTGTTTCATCTTCAAAACTGATCATGACCCTATCTCATCACTACAATTCAGATAAGAGGGTGCTAATAAACTCTAAAGATCAAGTAGTAGTGGACATTAGGCTGGATGCCATCAAGGATGTCTTTCACCTTCACAAAGGCATAGACAAATTCTATGACTTTTATATTGAAAAGGGAAACAAATGGTTTGGTAACAGGGAGAAAACAGTAAACAAGATGATGAATAAGGAATAACTGAAGCAACCACTTCCCAAGAAAAAACTGGACAAGATAGACCTCTGGAGAGGTTATATGAGAGATGATATCCAGGTAACTTTAACAATGATAAGTAGGGTGTATGGGTTACCACAGTCCACCCAACTCGAGCACTGGATGATCCTGCTAATAAAGAGGATTAGAGAACAAAAGGAAAGATTCAAATGGGGCACTATCATTAGTGACAATCTAGATGAGCAATTGATAGCAGTGAAGCATAACCCCAAATTCTACATGAGCACTTACATAATGTACCTACTAGCTGCACGGGCAGATTATCCCAACCTCACAAAGAGGGGAAGTCTGAATGATCCAAATGCATGGCCCCATCTTATGTAAACACAGTTGGTAAAAGGGGTAAACATGTCAGAAGATTCCCTTGATTACAGAATAGTCAATGACACTTTCATATTCACATTCATCCGATCTATTGAGGGTGACTTTGTCAAAATAATGTCAGAAGAAGCTGCTGCTAAGGTAAGGTCCATTGGGGCCTATTTTATCCAGTTCAGGACATTCACGTACATCCAGATAGTTGGATCAACCATAAAACCAAAGAAGCTACCCAGGTATCCATCTGACTGGATAATCATACTAGAGATGGCCAGGCAGCTCGCAGATGCATATGAGCACATCAAGCATAAGAAGAAGCACTGTTGGGACTTTCCCATCTCTTTGGGGCCATATACCCTATAGGACATGAAGGTTTGCAAGTCCTTGGCATTTGAATGGGATGATTTCCCCTTGTTAATTTAAAAGATAGTGTGAGCTCATTTTGACCCCATAGGTACCTACAACCACATCATCGCCAGATTCTATGTACACGAGCCACATCTGGAAGATCATTGGATAAACTGTATAGATGACCATGAGGTCAGAATCCAAGATTACTATAGAATGAACCTAGCTCTGGAAAAAGAGGTGTTGAAGGTTCCTATTTCCCCGAAGATATGGGAATGTGATTCAGAGGATGTCTTAGAAGAAATTTCTACACAGGATAAGGTGTATGAACGACCAATCATGAACGCCGAGGTAGACAAAGATGAAAAATGATGACATAGACTTCAGGGCAAGGCACGTGATAAAAACCACTACATCTTGGATCAAGAAGCCACACTAGATGAGTCTGATCCTAGTGAAAACATTAATGGAGTCCTCCAGGAAAGTAGAGAAACAACGAGGAGAGAAGTCAACAGCTCATAAATATAAGAAGGCTCCCCCTTAGAAGCCAAGAATGGTGTATGGTCATGAATGACCAGTTGAATATGGCTCCAATCCTAGGCCTAAGAAAACCAGAATGACAGGCCAGATTGACCAACCAGCTGGATTGTCACAACCCCAATTAGGAGAGGGCCCATCCACCTTTGGCCAATCTTCCCCCACCACTAAGAAGAAAACCTATAAGAGGAAGAAGAGTTCTGAATCTCCATAGTTAGAAACTATACAAGAAGAGCCCGAGGAAGAGGACACAAGTGAGCCCTTAGTCTAGAGGACCAGGTTATAGAAGAGGAGAGAAAAGGAGATTTCTAAGAAACATAGAGAGGATCCCAAAGAACAGGATGATCTTGTAGATCCATTAGGACCAAATGAATTTATGCTCTCTGATTTTGAAGGAATTGATGGATTTTCAGTTCAGGGCCAAGATACATACACTGGGGCACCACCACTCATACAACCTCAAGTAGCCCTAACTCCACCACCGTTCATAAAACCTTAGGTAGCCCTTACTCCTCCACCAGTCCATTTCACTAATCCTCTGGTGAATGTTCTTGCTCCACTAGTAGGCCCCGATTCTACTCCAGGGCCTAAAACCCAAGACAGTGGGGTAACTCAGAGTTTAGTAATAGGAAATGTAGCTGGAGGGAGTTATGTTTTCACTCCACTACCCCACATACTTACTCCACCAACTTCCCTACCGACTCAAACACCTCCTCCTGCACCCACTCTACCCACGTTTACTACCACCATCTCCTCATCTCCCACTCCAATCATGCCAACACTTATTACCTCAACCTTAATCCCGTCAACATGTTCCACTCAGGTAACCAAAGGAGCAGCAGGCACAGAAGACACATCACCTTTTCAGACCTCACTAGAGGCCATGACCGGTCTCAGGCCAGAAGTGGTAATTGATTCATCTGGCGACAAAGGCCCAGAGAAGGAAAAGGAAAAGGAGGTCAGTGAGAAAGATGAAGAAGAGGAGGAAATGCAAAGGGATACAGAAGGGGATAGAATGGAAGAAGGAGAAGATGGACAAGGAAAAGGGGTAGAGAAGGAATCAAAATAGGGAGTAGCTATAGGGAAACAACGCTTGACCTCAATTCTCCATATGGCACCATATGAGCCAGTAACTACCTCTGGTAAACCTACTTGGTTTACCAAGGAGATACAATATTGAGAAAGAACCTACACAAGTGACCTGGACAGAGAAGATATAAATATAATTTTTGTGAAGCAAGATTTCCTCCATGCAGACGTGAGTGTGCCTGCTAAAACCATGTCATATGTGACCCAAGACCCTAAGGGTTGATGGACAACACAAATATCTATCCCACCCCTGAGCACTTCTCAAACCATGGGTTCATTAGGATACTATACATTCAAGGAGGTAGACTTGGGGGAACCAACCAGATAAGGGAGCAAGACATTTGCAGCTTTGGGACTCAAGCATGCTCTTGGGTTTGTGAATAAAGATGAAGAAACCATCAAGACTTTAATAGACTAGAATGAAGCATTGAAAGGGTTCATCCAAAAGATGGTGGGTCCCATTGACCCAAATTATTTAGAGGCTTCAATACAAGCCATGCTTGATAAAAGGGCTACACCAGATTTTCCTCCAGGATTAACCCCCTCATTCATCTAGGCGAGCGCCGATTGGATAAATGACTTCAAATAGTTTAGAGAGAACGCAATCCCATCAATATTCAGTCCATATAGGACCACTTTGGTTGAGGTTAATTCACTCATCGACCTAGTGGAAGATGACGGTGATATGGATAGCGAGGTAGCTAAGTGGCAGGAAGCTCTCTAGGATTGGAGGTAATTAAAAAGAAACGCTTCCAAATTTTGGTGAAAATATATGAGGGCAAAGAATTGGACAAATTAGAGACTTGGATCAAATAGATGACCAAAATAATTAAGGTCTACAAGAAACATCAGGCCCTTATAGACAAAAATCAGGAAAAGGTAATAAAATGGATCACAAATATAGATACCTTCTTCACAAGGGTTGGCCTCAACGTTTACCGAGATGAAATCCAACAGGCTCTACATCCCTCCAAGGAAGTGGTCCAATATTTTAGAGACATTCTGGCCAGATTCAATAGCAAGGAGGCCTTACAACAACTATTCTTCATGAAGGAAAAAATACACAAGATGTCACAGCATGAAGAAGAGATCACGTTCTTCACTTCTGAATTGACTATCTTTAGAGAGAAGCAAGAATGAAGGGTCACAAAGGTAAAAAGAAAAGAGATCAATTTTGAGGAAGTCCAAGAGATAGTGCAGAGGCTCCTGGCAGCTCACCCAGAAGTCTTCACTAGATAAAGCTCTAGGGTTCAAATACTAGATAGACCAAGCAATATTTTCACACTTGGTCAAATTTTGCCAAGGCAGTTATTTTTGACCTTTCGGCCTTCGACTTTTTGGCCTTTCAGTCTACAAAGATTTCGGCCTTTTGGCCTCCTCAAATTTTTTTGGCCTTTCAGCCCATGACAAGTCTGAAATTTTGGACCTCCAAGTCTGAAGATTGTGAAGAGCGCCTAGGAAATTTTTAAGACATTAAAGTTTCAGAGTAGAGGTCGGGGTCCAAAAAAAATGGGTGTTTCCAGTGAGGTCACTTTTTTCAACACTAGTTTGACTCTAGATTAGATCAATGGACAACTTGAGTTTATTTCAGACAAACTAAGGGTCTCCTATCAGTTCCCACCATCAAAAATAGCCCTGGTGAAGAATCCAGGAAGGACCACCAGAATCAAGAAGAAGACTCCCAGTTCATAGAAGGAATTCACCTTCTTTCTCTTTCTCTTCTCTGGCAGATTTTTCCCTCTTTACATGAGAAAATGGATTGTAAATGGGTTTAAGAATCCATGTAAGTTATATAGTATCAGTTACCAAGTAGTTTACCTTCAGAAAAGTTCTAGTTTAGTTCTATTTCTTTAGTTTAGACTCTTTGATGCCCTAACTCTAAAAATTAGAGTTGTAGATCAAAACTCTATATATTGTAATCAAAAAGAAATGTAAAGGGCCAAAATTTTTTAATACAATAAAGATCTACATTGGGTGCTTCATTCGTGGTGTGTGAACTACTACTATCTATGCAAATTTATTGAATGTATGCTTGCATTATTCTTTATTTTTAGAGAGCCCTTTTTGTTATTGTGTTTCGAATTCGTGCTACTTTTAGTTGGAGTTTGCTGCTGTGTACTTACCTTGCTATGACGAATGTGTGGAGGAGATCATCTTTGGGCTTAATGATAAATCTGTCTTGTGGGTGCGCACATCTTGGTGGCTTCATGATTTGATAGATTTTGAATATCTTGCACAAGTGAATACGTCTTCTCTCCAAACGTTTGCATCCATGGAGTAGTGAATTGTGACTTGGTCTGATTTATGCTTCGTGGGTTATTCCAAATCCCTCCAGCATTTAGTTCACAAGAAAGGGTTTACAGTGGTTTATGTCCTTAGGATTTCACTTTTCTCACAATTTAATTTATTTCTTGTTACCCCTCTCTCTTTAAAATGCTGTCATTAATTCTAAAAATTACCACCTTGAACATGAAAAATTGCATTTTATTTACAACACCCATACTTGTTAAAATGGAAAATATAAAAAAGAGAACTAACAATATTTTGCAGTTTTCTATCTTGAACATACCAGCAAAGGCCTCCTCGTGAAAAATCACATTTATCTTCAACTGAGTAACCAAGCAGGTTGTGACCCGACCTCGGAGAACCTTGGGAATAACTCTGTTATTCTTTCAAGAGAGGAAATCAAATCTCAAGATCCTAGCAAGTTGGCTTGCTTTAAAACAACGCTCAACACCTATCAAAGGTACTTATGATCCACGATGTTAGATCCTTTTATATCATTAAAATTGGCAAAGTGGGTGATAGCGAGTTGAGGAAATCTTACAACAAGTTATGTGAACATGGAATTCTGAAAGATGAATTCAAGTATTTAGCCCAAAAAGGGTTAACTCGTGCCCTAGATTTTCTGCCATAATTCAAGGATGAATGGATCAAGTTTGTTCTAAGCTAAGTTCATAATATGCATATGTGGCTAGAAAATGGACCATTAAGGATCACAAAAGATATTATTCATCGAGTTACTAGATATCCTATTATCAGTGGTAAATGAACTATGAGAGATCAAAAGAAAGAAGAGATAGTAGCTAACACTCGAGCTGTCTACAACAACAAAGGTATGACCATCTCTACAATTGAAGATTTAGAACTTGAATTTGGAGTGAGATTTATTGCACACAAGTTCTATCAGTCAAGCTAATTGAATAGTGTTCCCTGCACAGTCGTGGACCAAGCATGGAAGATAGTAAAAAAGAATCACACCTACGACCTTGCCGAGCTGCAGTTGACACAACTAGCTAAGAACTTACTATCAATTAGAAAAGATAAAAGTTCTTCATGTAAGTTTGGCTCTTTGCTATTGCGTATATTATTCTATGTACAGAAGTCATTTCCTACACTAGGGAATATTTTTTAGAAGGACAGACCTATTACTGTATAGATTAATGAATGTATTCAGCAATTAGGCAACAATTTCAATAGTATTATGGGAAATTATATTGTGGAATTCAAAAAGAGAATGAGGTTGAGGACCAGAATTCCCAATTCACTTCTGGAAAAGCATTATGAATAGATATTTTTCTTAGTCGATACAGATTACACTTACATTCGGGCTGTGACACCTAGGGTATCATGGCTGGAGCCATTTCCCTATGAAGTTAACATTGATTAAACATCAGTAGCTATCACAGCAGTCCTAGCAGAGGAGATTGATACTAAATTAAAGAGATTCAAAAATTATGATGAAGCTAAGGAAAAGATATCCATGAATCTTAAGGCATGAACCATGGAGAGAAATAGGAAAAATATTGTGAAAAATCTGAAAAAGATGGTTGGCTTGCCAAGTGATGAGGAGCTAGAGGATGCATCTCTAAGCATATCTACTGGACAAGGAGAAGATGTATCTAAGGAAAAAGAAGTAGATGTCAGTGAATATGAAGAAGAGATTACTGTTAAGGCAAAAGGAAAGAGACCAACAGTAGCCAAGGTAACCAAGCCAAGTAAAGCAAAACCTAGAGTTACCCCTCCCATTGCAAATCATCCAAGGACAAGGGTATCTACTGCTACATCACTAGTAGAGAAAACAAAAGTTTATGGAAATAATATTGGAGAAAGTAGTTCTGGATCAAAGAAAAAATTTGCAACAAAGGTTGTGCCGAGCCTACAAGTTAAGAGACCTAGAAGGAAACTGCATTTGGATCCAGAAAGTGATGAAGACAAGACATAAAATGATGAGCCCAGCAACATACCAACAACACCATTCAAGACACCCACAGATATTAATGAGGTATGTGAAAATTTGAGGAATGCTGCAGGGTTATCTGGTTTTAAGTTTTTCAAGTATGAAAATTTGAAGATAGAAGATAAGCATAAAGTTCAGGAAGATCTTCTAGACATGATGTGTAATTTAAAGTTAACTCCTATCGAGATAGGAAACAATGTGTCGAGTGAGTTATATGACTTTCTATCTGGAAACTGGGAATTTGCACTCAAAACTGAGATAGATAAGGGAAGACACATTAGATCAAGTCATTCCTGAGCTAAGTAAGAAATAGAGAGCAAGATTTGTTGAAGAGTATAAGCATAAATTCATACCTAAACAGACAGGTTATGCTATTATGAAAAATGATATTGAAGGAATAGTACAGCAGAGTACTAGGATTTGGAAGGAAATATTTGGATTGGTTGCTCCAAAAGAGAAAAAGACTGATGAAGGACCATCTGAGCTGAAAACTAAAGAGAATGAAACTACCCCTATACTACAGAAATCAATAGTTCAAATTTCTACTGAGCCTGAGAAGACTAGAGAAAAAGTACAAGAACAAACAAAGACAGTTAACAGTGTTGATCTGACTATTAACAGTCCAATTGATGACTCTAGTAATTTGGATGCCGAGGGTCAGGATGAGCCGAGAGACTGAACTATAGAATCACCTATTAAGGAAACTAAGGTTGAAGGAGAGAAGAGTACAGAGGAAGATCAAGAGAGAACTCAGAAGGAACCTAAGGATAAAGATGCTCAAGAAGAAGAAGAGAAGGAGAAAACAAATGAACAAGAGGTAATTATACAACATTCACCTATTTTAGAGGTTCTGAAATCAATTCTAGATAGTAGTGAGGAGATAAGAGATACTAACAATGAGCCTAAAGAAAAAGAGGAAGTGCAAGTGTTGTTTGATCTACCTCACTTTGCATCATCAACTCCCACTGGACTTAAAATAGGAGGCATGCCTGATCAACAGGAAATTTTGATTGAACTAAAAGATGCAATGGTGAGAACTACTGAAACAGGAAAAGGTATTGTAGAAATGAAGCAGAGTAGTAGTTCACCTGAATTTAAGAGGAGGAAAGTTATGAGGAAGAAGTCTCTGATTCTTGATGTCACATTAGATGAAGTTATTGTGATTCCACCATGGGATCCCAATGTTTTGTCTTATGAATAGATTGAGACTCTTCAAGAAATGCTTAAGAGGAAGAAAAGATAGGAGGAACTAGAAAGGGAGCATAAGCAAAAGCAAGTGTTACATGACATCAAAGACATATTTGTAAAATATTTTGACATGGAAGATGAGAACCCTCAAGCTCCTATTCTTGAACAGTTAGTTCACGTTGTGAAAAAGGTAAATGATGACAACATTGAAGCTAATGAAAAGTTGTTACAATGGTCCGACATGAAATTTTAGAACAAAGTACTAGAAAAAATCTTAGGAGAGATTGCGGTAAAATAGGTTGAACTTTCTTCTCTCACAGGAATTTTGGAGGAAGTTGCAACAAATGTTTAATCTTTGTATAAGAAGTTATGCGATGTTGAATTCTTCACAAAGGATAATCAACATGCTTTAGAGCAATTGCAATTAGATTTAAAGTCAACTAGAAGTTCACTTATTATGGATGCTAGCACTAGCTCCTGAAATTTTAATAGATTGACTTATGCACAAAGGAGGATAGCTGAGCTCATGGCTGAAGACGGTTGGATTAGGAAAAAATTGATTACTATTGAGACAAGCCTGATACCTCATCTGGAGGTCATTCAGGAAGAACTTTCATCTACAAATGAATTGGTTAAGAGAGATTCCCATCTCTCCACTGTAGAAATTTTAGTAAGTCTAGCAGTCGACCTAGAAATCAAAATAGAGATTATGAACTTTGTTAAGGACAGTTGGGACATTGCATTTGTGTCCACCTTACAACTTCATAAATAGTTTTTGGACAAGTATAACTTGACCCCACCTGCAATCAATGACAAAGACAAGGGGGAATCTGACAGGACTGACAAGCATACAACATAAGGAGATCAGTATAGGTATCCATATAAAAAAAAAATTTGAAGGCATGTATACTATGTAAATTTTTGTATTTAGTATGATGTACATTCCTAGGGGGAGTACAATATGTACTTAGGAAACATTTTGGATGGAATGAATCAAAATGATAAGTGTGTTTTTTCCACTAATATCAAAGGGGGAGATTGTTAATCCCTAAGTTTTGTTGATGATTAGTGACCTATTCTTAGTCATTTACTTAGGTAGTTTTAGTTGGTTATCACTATGGCCAAGTTAAACATTCAAGGTTGAGCAACATTGCTGAGCAAGTTTTAGGTTGCTGAGTTACATCATGCTGAGCTAAGTAGAATATTAAGTGTCGAGCGACAAAGATGTTAAGTGTCGAGAAGAATAGTTTTTGCATACATGTCAGGATTGATTCAAACTTCAATGTAAACTATTTAGGATGACTTGTATGATATTTGGGCCGACATTTGTATGCATTTAATATTTGTCTACTTAGTTAATTACGCATTTAATTGTTTTATACTATGCATGGCATGGAGCCACTTAGGAAATCATAGTGCATTGGAGGCATAAATTATAGATCTTGATCGTTGATCTAGATCTCGATGCCAGATCCTAAAAGACATATAAGATTGCTTCTAACCCTAGAAAAAGAGTGAGTGAGAGATATACAGAGAAGGCCTGTTGTTCATGCGACATGAACAGTAAGTCATTTTGAGAAGAAGCCTAGATCAAGCAGAATGACAGAGCAGTGAAAAGCAGAGTAAAGACATATCAGATTGAGAGATCACAGAAGGTATTGGAAAGAGCAGATCCATCATCAGCATCTGAGTGCATAACGAAGGATCACTATTTGAAACATTCTAATAGGTGTGTCAAGTGAAATCTCTTAATAGAGTAGTTCTAGAAAATCATTTTAAATCTTCTAGCCAAGTGCTTAATTTACTATAAGTTGAAATCCTTTAACAAGATAGATTGTAATGATCTTTATTTCTTAACCGAATAGACCTTTAACCAGGTAGATTGCATGTTGTAATCAAACTCTTGTAGCCCTAACAGGCACACTTTATTGCTACAGTAGTGAAGATTTTGTGGGTATCATCCCCACCCTAGTTTTACCTATTTGGGTTTCTGGGTTACCAAAATTATGTGTTATGAGCTATACATTTCATGTTATTGATGCTATCTGATGTTAGGTTAAATTCATATATGTATGAATGTGGATTGATTTGTTTTAAGTGGTTAAGTTTTAAGATCTTATTCACCCCCCCTCTCAGTATCTTTCTTTCCCCATTATTGTACTTCTAACACTATCTATACCTTTGGTATTATACTTTAAAAGGAACTTAACTACGAGTATTACCAGTCTTATATCTTTCTATCTATTTCTAAAAAACCTTATTTACTATTTTTGATGCTTCATTCCTCTCATTTGATGATCATTATTTCATCATCTATTCCCTCCTCATGCCCATTCTAGCTTGGGCTATCATGGTTCTACTTAGCCATCCTTTTTTAATGAAGATTGGAGGGTTGCTCTCGAATTTTTCCATATCGAGTTGCTCAACCAATGGTGGGATACTAAATCCTTCTGTGTAAAAATAATGCAGAAGCCATTTCGGCTCTATTAAACTCCTGACATGTTTCCACACTACTAGAAAGTGGAGATTTCTTTTGACCTCTTCCTACTTGTTATCAAAGATTTCCAAATCCTTAAACATCAAACATGGTTTGTGTTTTACCCTATCATCATGTTCTAGACTCCGTATGGATCCTTTCATAAAATCCTTGGGAAATGGAACCATTTGTCTAAAATTAATACTACTTACTACTGCCTCCAAATCCCCCAGGATTTGATTAATGAAGATCTTTCTGCTCAATTCTATGGTTTCTGCCTTGGTATACCCTGCTCTTAACAAACATGATATGAAGACCCCAACAATGTCTCCATTAGTGTGCATTGTAAAACTATAGTCATAATTTACATCATCTATTACCTGTTGTATAGCTCTTCTAACCAAGTCATCTATGGGATTGAGTATTTTGTTCCATCTCTTTGGCATTATTTTACCCATAATATCCATGTCTCTAGACTGTTTGATGTGGAATGTTCACACATTGGTATACATCTCTATAAAATACCTACGAATAGTCTTTATCTTGAGAGATAAATTAACATAATTAATGCAATATCATACTTCTTACCTTTGAGCTCTTGATTATGTCAGTACTAATGGAGGTTTCCTTATTCCCTTTATAACCCTAGTGTGATTTCAACAAGAATTATGCCAAATTGTATTCTCCCATTATTCACTAGCTCCATTACCTCTATTTATTGTTTAATAATTACTATTTAGTTGTCATAATAATTGCTATCTCTGATTAGGAATGTGATATAAGTTTAATTTCATTATTTTAATGATTCTTCCACCTATTCTTCTGCATGATTAACTCTTTGTGTTCTTTTCATATGCATTAATCATAGTTTTCAAAGGTGTCATGATTACTACCTAAAACATTATTCATTTGTCCTTATTATTTATTTTTATCACTTACTATTTTTCTTCGCTTATTCTAAATATCCATGCTTATATTTGTGTTGCTTACAACTGTGATTCATAATGAGAAAATAAAAACCATTTATAAATTTGCGCCTATATTAAAACATATCTATATATGAATATGTAGCAATGTCTCACATTAACACATACATATATCCTATATATTCATTAAATCATAAATGATTATTTATTTTCCCATTATAAATGCAATTCTTTTTAATTTCTTGAGTGACAGTATAACATGTTTAGTCAGAAAAAAATTATTATTTACTTTTCTTCATAGATTTCATCATAATGAATACACAATCCCACTTCATCTTTTATTACAAATTTATCAAACCACTCTAGCTCTCTCGTGGTTCTGATATGCATGAAGGTAAACAAAAAACCTAGATTCCTTCTTATGGCTGGCAACTCTACAATATACCTATTTGTGTCCTCAACCATATTTATGGAGAAGGATGGAATGTTTCTATCAATTCCCCTGTACTGGTGATAATATTTTGGTCTAGGGATTGTTAAATCATCTCTAATGCTTGCAATTACCTTACCAAGGTCAACCAAGTATTTCCTTTTAAAAAATTTCCTACACAACCTCCTAATATCCCGAATATCAAAATCTGCATGTAGAGCTGAGGCAATAAACATTGTTGCAATGTCTAAGTTTACCATGTGAATATTATCATTTTCAATGTATTCACTCCCTAGAATAATATATACATCTCTAAGAGTTATATCATAGGTAACAAGCATCATCTTTTTAATTCTTTTAAGAATTATCTTCCCATCAAAGGCCAGCTGCGATTTAGTGCATCTTAATTTTATTGTTGTAGCCATTAGTCTTCTTACTTGCTATCCTTATCTAATATTGATACCTAGCTTCCTTAAATAACCATTCTAAAGATTATCCTTCATTATTGCTAATATAGAAATGAAACAGCTGGTCTTCTACATTCCTGTCGACCCTTACTTTTCCATTGTCTTAATATTTATCTTTTTTGTTTGTATTAATTATTCATCCATTCTTATCCCTAAGCATTTTCTTCCATATTAGATCTATATTCCTCTATTCTTTATCTCAAATTTTATACCTGTACCTCTTGGTTTGTTCCCACTTTAATTTCTTCATTCCTACCCTCCGCCCCTTTGTTGGCTAAAAGGTTAGCTATTTGGTTACCCTCTCTATAACTATTATTAATGGTATATTGTTTTAATAATGCTAATATGTTTAAAGCCCTCTTAATCAACCCATTAAGTTTCCAATTTTGCATACTACCCACTCTGATGGAATTAATAATCAATGATGAGTCTCCTTCTATCTCTATTTTATCTAGATTCAGGATATTGCACATCAATAATCCTTCTATCAAGGCACTACCTTCATCCTCATTTTTGGTCGCCAATCCTAAGAACACTGATTTGGATGAAATCAGTTTCCCAGACCCATCATGAATGCAACATTCCACTCCTTCTCTACCTGGGTTTCCTTTAGAGGCCCCTTCAAAGTTTAATTTGAACCATCCATCTATGGGTTGTCTCCATGTGTAGTTGTGCCTCAAAGCTTCCTTAACCACATTATTTTGGCCTATAAAGGGAGGAATATTTAATCCATACCATAGTTTAAAAATTTTCTCATCATAGTGTGAAAAAACCATATCTCTCCTACCTATCATATTGCGATTGTTCACTACCTCTACTATACTTACTTCAATTTTATCTAACAGTTGGTCTACGTCTATTTTTTATCTTTAAATATCCTTCTATTCCTCTCATTCCATAATTCCCATATCATTATGGAAGGCACTATATTCCATATCTTCCCATACAAACCAGAGTCTATTCTTCTTGGCCACGATGTGAGGATATCCACTAGGTTGTTAGGAAATGCAGTTTTCCACCTTAAGTTATTGGCCAGCCATGTCCAACACTTGTATGAGTAATCACAATTGGTAAAGACATGATCTATAGAATTGCACTATTTCTCATAGAAAACACACCTTGATGGTCCATTATACCCTATTTTCTGAAACCATTCAGCTATCAAAATGCTTTGCTGAACTGTAGCCCAAGTAAACATTCCATCCTTCGGCAAGCACTTTTTTCTCCAACAAAAATCAATAGGTAGGGTTGTCTGGGATTGTTATACTTTATCCAAATTGTTATAACCACATTTTGTGCTATATTCCAGATTTTGGGATCTAGCCTTTATTATCCTATCTGGATCCTTTGATGGGTTTAATTTCCTATTCTTAATATCCTATTAAAGTTTATTCCTAAAAGTTTCAGATTTTCCACGGTCGTTGAAGGATTTCTACTTCCAACCCAAGGCTGGGTTATTATCATCTATCTCTATATAATTCTTCACATAAACACCCTTTTCATGTTAACCAAATCAATTTCTGGATCATTATTAAGAGTGGTACTATGAGGTGGACATGCATTCCATGAATCCTCCCAAAATAAGGCCCTGCTACCATTCCCAATATCCCGAGTAATATTATATGTAATAACATTCCTACATTCTAGTATGAAATTCCAAATCCTTGATCCTCTGGGAGGAGAGTAATGCCTGAAAATACTCAAAGGGTCCCTTACATTTAAGTATTTGAATCTAAGGATTTTAGTCCACTTCGCCTCTGGATCTCTATACATTTTTGAAACTAATTTAGCTCCTAAAGCCATGTTTTGTTGTTTGATATTTTTTACATTAAACCCTCCTTCCTCTAGTTGTTTACATATCTTATCCCACACAATTAAAGCTAATCTCTTTTTGTCACTAGATCCTTGCCAGAATTTTTTTAAAATTTTTTTATTGATTCCCTTTTCTATTCCTCTCAGCATACTTAGACACATCATCTGATAAATATGAATGGATGAGATAATATATTTCATCATATTAGTTCTCCCAGCACTTGTTAACAATTTCCATTTCCATGTTTCACCTTTTTTATCAATATTCTCTAACACCTTACTCCATAAGTTTGTTGTTCTGTTGCCCTTATCGAGGGGAAGCCCCAAGTATTTGCATGGAAATTCTGCTATTTTATATTCTAGAAGCCTACATATTCTCTGTTGGTCATCTCTAGAAGTTTTTGAAAAATAGATTTCAGACTTCTCTTTATTTATTTATTGTCCAGAGGCAGTTGAATACAAATTTAGTATATTCCTAATTGCTTTAGCTTCCACAACATTAGCCTTACCAAAGAGGAGGTTATCATCAACAAATTGTTGATGAGTGCATGCCTCCACTTCCTCAGTTACCTTGATACCACATAACAAGTTCTCATTCTTTTCTTTGTTTAGTGTTCTTCCTAGGGCCTCTACCATAATGACAAAGAGAAAGGGGGATAAGGGATCACCTTGTTTGATAGCCTGTGTAATATTTAAAAAACTAGTAGGGTTACCATTCACCATAATAGACATTTTTGGCCCTGAAATGCATTCAAATATTAAGTTAATCCATTGCCTATAAAAACTAAAGGATTCTAGACATTTGTACAAAAATCTCCAATCTAGCTACCTTATCATAGGTTTTTCTGATATCAAGTTTTATAAGGATGCTGGGATTATGGTAATGTTGGATGGTATGTATGACTTCTTGAGCTATAATTACCCCATCCAGTATGGATCTACCAGGAATAAATCCTGGTTGTTCTTCCAAAATGAGCATAGGCAGGAACATTTTAAGCTTATTTGGAAAAGTTTTAGTTATTAGTTTATATAGTGTATTGCATAGGGATATGGGTCTATAATCAACCAGACTTCCTAGATTAAATTTTTTGGGTATTAGTGCTATAAAGGTATTATTTATCTCTTTGAGTATCCTACTTGAGTTTCTCATAGCCTCTGATGCTGAGACAACTTCATCCCTTATAAAGTTCCAACATCAATGATAAAAAAATCTGGAAACGCATTAGGCCTAAGGGATTTGTCAGGATGAAGATGTTTCAATGCATTTTCCACTTCATATTTTGTGAATTTAAGGTTTAATATTTTGTTACGTTCCTTAGTAATAATATTGGGAATATTTTTTAGAATATTAGTTTTGGCCATTCTGTTCGAACCTTCCAGATTCTTCAACATTCCTTCAAAGTAACTAACTGCTTCTTCTGCAATGCTTTATGGATTTTTGAGTGTGGAACCATCATCTTTTTTAATGCTTTTGATCTTGGTAAAATTTTATTTTTCTTTAGAATTATTATGAAAGAATTTGGTATTTTTGTCTCCTTCCGTTAACCATACTTCTCTAGATCTTTGTTTCTAGTATGATTCCTCTTTTTTCAATATATCCTCATAACTACTTAACAAATGTTTTTCCTCATTATATGTTTCTATATTCATCTCATCTCTAAGGATAACCTCATTTAATTCTTTTGTCTTTCTCTATTTCTTCCTTTTGTTCAAATATATTTCCAAAATGAGCTTTGTTCCATTCTATTAATCTATGTTTTAGATGTTTGAGTTTTTCATTTAAAATAAAGGTTTTGGATCCCTTAAAGCTTATTTCCATCCACCATTCTTCTATTTTAAGCATACAGTCTTCATCTTTATGCCACATTTTTTCCAATTTGAATGGATTCTTTTTGGGTGTTGAATCTTCTTCTAGGTTTAATTTAATTGGGTAATGATATGATCTTGAATGTGCAACAATATTAGCTTTAATATTTACCTTTAATTTTGTTAGGTCCCCAATATAAATAAATTTTTCTAGTTTCATAGTGATTAGTTCATAACTTATTCTCCTATTTGACCAAGTATATGTGCCATTTTGTAAGGGAATATCCATTATGTTGATCATGTGTATACACTGTTTAAATTCTATCATTGTTTGAGTATTACTTTTAAAACCCCAAGATTTCTCTCTTATGTATAAGATAGAGTTAAAGTCCCCTGCTAAAAAAATGTTCATATTTGGGTAATTTTGAATGAAATTCTCAATTTCCTTCCATACTATTCTTTTTCATGAAGGAACTTTGGTCCATATATATTGATAATAATAAATTCTAAACTACTGCTAAAGTTCTTGATCTTAGCCACCATCCATTGAGAGTTAGAGGCCAAGAAAGTTGGTGAGATAAACCTTGGATTCCATATAAAGGCAAGTCCTCCAGATGCACCCACCGAATCCACTCCTTTAACTTCCCATATTCCTAATTTTTGACTTAGATTAGTGTACCCCTCTGCTCGTAATTTAGATTCTTGAATTAAATTAAGATGTGCCTCTAGAGAAGTTAGGCTCCCCTTAAGAAGGTGTTGTTTGTTAGGGGCATTTAAGCCCCTAACATTCCATGAAATTATTTAAATGGTGCCTTGGGAAGGTCCTTCCCCTTCGGTGCATTTAGAATAGATGTGATTTTGACTTGTCCTAATGTTGATCCATCCTTTTGTCTTAATTCTTTAAGGGATTTCCTCCCTCTTTTAATTGTTTGTTTTGGGTAATCTGGACTCTCCTTACCAAAAAAGGAGAGAGATATGCCTAGTTTCCCATCCTTAATACCCTCAATTTCATTAATTATATCAGATTCCATGTCAAGGTTTCCTTCACTCATTGATTCAATAACTCTGAGAATGAGCATATCCTCAAAATCATCGTTAAGTCCTAAGAAATAATTAATTTCTCCTATTTCACTCTCATCTAGATCTTCCTTAAATATATTGTCTATGTTAAGGATTCTATGTTCTTCCTAATTACTTACTCTATCATCATCCTCTACATATTTAGGTATAAATTGTAATGGCTTAGGTTTAAGATACCTATTTTGGTTACAGTCACATTCTATTTCATACTTGTCATTATTTAGGAGAGCATTCTTGCCTATTTCACTCTCACTCAATGTTATCACTTTCTCATCATTTTGGTATTGGATAATGTCATCTATTGTTATGTTTTTATCTAATTCCATTATTTTTTTTATCCATTTAATTTTTTTCGCTATTATTTTCCTCTATATCACTAGTTTCCTCTTCAGATGAATCTATCAAATCTTCATTAATAAGTATTGGATCCCTATATTGCATCATAACACGTGAATCTGGCATACCTTGTTTCTTGACCTGAGGTTTTTTTGTTTTTATTATTGAGATTTTAATAGTTTTCCCAAATTTCCAGTGCTTCCTGCTTGTATATTTTATATCTATCAAGACTTCTACATTTTTACATAGTTCTATCATGATTCCATTATTGTCTATTTTATTCTCGGATTTTTTTCTACAAAAATTTCTTCATGATTCACATTCATTTTATGTAAGGTCTCACATCTGAACTCATCTTGAATCAAATGATCCTTTGTTTTCTTGTCACAATATGATATATTATTAATTGCAAAACCACCACAATCTAGAAAGGTTACTCCAGGAGTGATATCCACAGATTGTAGAAATATGGGGTACCTATATACTTCCCCTTCTTTAATGAGGGAATAATTTGGAGATGGGACAATATCAATATCCCTTTTAAAAAACTCCTTAAGGTTTGTAGTATAATTTATTATATTATTCTCTATATCACTATGAGGATTGAGCCAAATTTTATGGAAAATGTTTCCATAGAAGTTTTCTAGTCTAAACTGATATGTTATTTGGTTTTCTTCAAATTTGATGTTGCATGGAAAGGCATCCCTAACATCCTCTTGTATCAGCATTTTAACATCTGATGAATTGAGAAGATTAAGTTCTAAACCTGCCATTCTTCCTAGGCTTCCTCCAATTTGTGAAATAATTTTACTATGTATAAGTTCCACAGGCATATTCAATATTTTTATCCATTTAGGAATTGGGATGCTATCAAACATGCGACATTTAAAATTTTCCTTCCTTTCTATAAATTTAACTGCGTGCCCTAAATAATACATAAGTTTTATATATAATATTCTATCTTTAATAGATACAACTCTGCATTCCAGAAAAAAGCAATTATTATTTAGAGAAGTCATACTTACCTGTTCCCCGATGGTTTCTTTGAACCATACTCTAATGTTGTTATCTTTTGGCCCATGACCATACCATTTCCCGTAAATCCTTGAAACTACACAATGATTCCTCAAACCATTTATGAGATTAATATTGCATTTCATGGTTAGGTCTTCCATATAGCTATTAAGATTAATTAATTTTGTGAATCTTCTCTATGGCAGAAATTATACCCTATCAAAAAGATTCATTTCTGTATTATGTGAAGAAAAATCCACTCCTCTAACTTTTTTTTTAGATTTTAATGTGTTTGTTGGATTTTTTCTATGTGGTGGAGTGTAGGTATCTATTCTCACTTTCTCTATGCTATTTCCTATCTGAAGATGCCTGAATTGATTATAGGTAGATATCTCAAAATTAATTTTTTTTGCAGTTTTTTAGTTCGACTATTAATCCTATTTGTATAGTTCTTATATCTCTATGCATTTTGTTTATGAGAAGGACGCCAATCATTCTTAGTTACTATATTTATCCATGGTGATGTCCTAGAAGAAATTCTAGGTGGGGTATGATTTAGGGTTTGACTATTTAGATGAATGTCTCTAATATTAGGGTTCAGTGAATTCCTATTTTGGTAGGGTTTTGCATGGATTGCATACCTAGTTCTATCAAAGATTAAGAAATGGCATTTAGATTATTTACCATAGTAATATTCATGGAATGATTCACATGATGGTCTTCCAATAAAGACATGTGTGGATCTTGTATGTGAGTTTCCCACTGGGATTGCCCAGGTAGGGAGTCATTAGTCTACTTGAGAAAGTTTGAGAACCTATGATTCTGCTGCAAGTCATTAGGCGAGATACCACTAAGTCATTTATGCACAAGTTTAGGGCGTAATGACTACTTTATTTTTCTATTTTGATTCTGCTCTGCCTTTTTTTATTGCGGAGTGAAAAAACAAATGAAGTGCAATTGCATAAGAAGAGACAAAACCTGAGACAAAAATATCTTGAAGTAAGTGCTTATAAAGAAGGGTTCCACAAATTGTGTCTAAGATCACATGTGATTGAAGAGGAAAGCCTAAGGTTGGCTAGATACATAAATGGGTTAAGGTGGAACATACGAGAATAAATAAGCCTCTTAAGGCCAACAATAATACATAAATGCTACCAAATTTCCCTTAAGGTGGAAGAAAAACTAAAGAAGAATCATGACTCAAGAAGTAGGGGAAGAGGAAGAGGAATAGATGGCAGAGGCTAGAGGGGCTTTGGAGGAATAAAATTTGAAGCAAGAAATGAAGGAGAGACCAAGCTCCTTGAGAAGAAAGGAGAGACAAATAATTGAAAAGGTGGTTACAACAGAGGTAGAGACTCTAGCAGTAATTCAAAAGGAAGATCAAGTGGACAGGGACTAGGATCTTACCTCTCTTCTATGAAATACTATAACTATCATTGACCTAGGCATCATGCTTATAGTTGTCCTGAAAAGAGTTTATCATCCCAAGGTGGAGAGAAAATAATAAATTATGTACAAGAGGAGTCTTCTATTAGAAAAAATAGAAGTGGCATTGGATTCAAAGATAGGGGATAATTTCTTGATTAGAAGAACACTTATCAAAGAGCCAATTTGAGAAGAGCCAAGCCAAAGAAGGTCCCTATTCAAACTCAAATGTAAAATATTAGGCAAGGTTTGTAAAGTTATTATTGATTCTGGATGTAATAATAACATTATCTCCCTTGAAGAAGTTGATAAGCATAAATTAAAAAAAAATTCCACATACTAACCCCTATAGGGTGACTTGGTTAAACAAGGATCAACATGTATTAGTAAATGAGCAGGCATGGGTAGAGTTTTGAATTGGGAGATATAAGGATAGAGTGTTGTGTGATGTGTTACCCATGGATTCTTGCCATCTATTGTTGTTAAGACCTTGTGGTGGCTTACCCATGGATGCTTTCCCCAAATAAAGGTTGTAATTAGAGAATATGTACAGATTCTAGATCCATTAATAAAATTACCATAAGGTATAGGTTTTGAACCCCAACGATAGAAGACTTGATTGATTTTCTAGGTGGAGCCAAGTATTTTACCAAAATTGATCTAAAGAGTGGGTACCACCAAATTAGATTGATGGAAGGGGATGAATGGAAGACAACTTTTAAGACCACAAAAGGCCAATATGAGTGTTTTTTCATGCCCTTTGGGTTTTCTAATGCCCCCAAGCACTTTTACGAGGCTAGTGAATGAATTTTTGAAGGAATTCAT
Organism: Thuja plicata; assembly: GCA_018584345.1. Taxonomy (NCBI): domain Eukaryota; kingdom Viridiplantae; phylum Streptophyta; class Pinopsida; order Cupressales; family Cupressaceae; genus Thuja; species Thuja plicata. The sequence goes on along the minus strand of MU226831.1, from coordinate 2,371,508 downwards.
AGGTAAGTAGGTTGTGGTGTACCTAGATGATATCTTGGTGTTCATTAAGATAAAAGAAGACCACATTAAGAATCTGTAGATGGTTTTACAAAAATTACATGAGGATAAGTTGACAATCAACCTAGACAAGTATGAGTTCATGAAACAAGAGTTTGTTTTCCTTCATTTTGTAAACTCAGAAGGGAATTTGAAAATAGATACTAGTAAGGTGGAATAAATCATGAATTGGCCTACACCTAAGTCTTCTACTAAGGTAAGGAGCTTCCATGGTTTGGCACAATTCTATAGGAAGTTCATCAGACTGTTCAGTGAGATATGTACACCTATTTTGGATACCATAAAAGGAGGTATGAAGACAAAATTCCAGTGGAATGAATAAGATAATAGGGGTTTTGAGAATTTGAAGAAGAAAATATCCACTCAACCAATCTTGGTACTACCAAGTTTTGAGAAGTTATTCACTATTGAGTGCGATGCCAATACAGTACTGCTATAGGTACAGTCTTAAGTCAGGAAGAAAAAATAGTGGCTTTCCATAGTGAAAAACTAGGTAATGTAAAGAGAAATTACTCCTCATATGACTTGGAGTTTTATGAATTGGTTCAATCCTTAAGGAAGTGTAGGCATTACTTCATTCCAAATAAATTTTTAGTCTACATAGATAATAAAGCTTTAAGCTTCCTAAATTCACAAGAAAAGCTAAGTCACCAGCATATGAAGTGGATAGATTACATCCAATCCTATACTTTTACAATCAAGCATAAGAAGGGGCTACAGAACAAGGTGGATAATGCATTAAAAAGAAGATTGCTGATTGTCCAGGAAATAAAGTTAAGGATAATTGGCATAAAATGCTTCAAATAACTTTATCCACATGATGAGGACTTCTCAACTGCTTACAAGGTGTGTAGTGACTTCCAAAATCATTTCTATGGTGATTACTTTGACCTTACTCTTCAAGAAGGTCTTTTGTTTAGGGGAGGGAAAATTTGTGTTCCTAGAGGGTCTCTGAGGGAGAACATAGTCTAGGAGAAAAATAATGGATCACTTAGCAGACATTTTGGAGTTAATAAGACCTTAGAGCTGGTTAAAAGATACTATTATTGGCCTAAGATGAATAGATATATAGAGAGAGGTATATAGAGAATTGTATTGTCTATCAGAAGGTAAAAGGAAATTCATCTAATGTAGGGTTATATCAACCTCTTCCAATCCCAAATAGACCTTTGGAGTATCTTAGCATGGACTTTGTGGTTGGACTCCCTAAGACAAAATAGGTTTTCGATAGTATCTTTGTAATTGTGGACAAATTGAGTAAGATGGCCCATTTTGTGCCATATAAAACCACCCATGATGCATGTTATATATAAAATGTCTTCTTTAGGGAAGTAGTCAAGCTCCATGGTTTACCTTTGAGTATAGTATTAGATAGGGACTCTGAGTTTATGATCCATTTGTAGAAGACCTTATGACAGAAGCTAGTAACTAACCTCTCTTTTGGTTCTACATATCATCCATAAATGAATGGGAAGACTGAGGTGGTTAATAGGAGTTTGGGGAACCTACTAAGGTGTCTCACCAAAAAATATGGACTGACATGGGATCAAGTAATTTCTCAGGTGGAGTTTTCTTATAATGATACCATAATCTGATCCATAGTTAATATTCCCTTTTAACTGGTCAATGGGATCCATGCTAGAGGCATATGTGAGCTCAGAGACCTAGGGAGTAGTGCAGTGAAGAGTGGTTATGCACAAGACTTTTCCCAGTCTATGAATGAGATCCATGATACCATGAAGCAAGCACCAGTGGATAGTACAACCCATACAAAGCATAAGGTGGATGAGAGAAAGAAATATTTTTAATTCTAGGTTGTAGATCTAGTGATGGTTCACTTAAACAAAGAAAGGTTACAAAAAGGTGTCCCAAAAAAAATTTAGATGAGAATGATTGGCGCTTGTGCCATCCTCACAAAATATGGTAATAATGCTTACAAAGTGGAGTTACCTGCAGATATGAGACTTTCTCCATTATTAAATGTAGCAGATCTAGTGTCCTATAAGGGACCTTTTCCAGAGGGAGATCATAGTAAATCAGAGGATTCATAAGAGATAAGAGATTCAAAACTACTAGTCACACCAAAGCCACAAGAAGAGAAAATCCTGAGCTCCAGAGTAGCTAAGAAGACAAGGACCAAGGTGTACATGGAGTACCTAATCAATTGGAAAGGAAAGGAAGATTTAGAGACTACATGGGTACTAGATACAATGTTTCATAAGTTGGGCTTTATCCAGCCTAATGTGATTTACCTTCTTTTTGTTTAAGAGAGAATGGTGTAGGAGCACCTAGGGTGAAAGCCCTTCTCTTTTAGGCTTTTTATTTCATTTTGGACAATTAAGGAGTTTAGGGATGTCTAGGATGGTTTTGAAGTAGTTTAGTAGTGGTGTGTTTTGTTAGGATTAGGTATACTAAGAGGGGGGTGAATTAGTATTACAACACTTATTAAAACTTTTCACCCAATTAAACATTAACCATATACTTGAAAAAATGAAAATAACATAAGAAAATAACACAGTACTCTTAACACCATAATTTTTTGTCGAGGAAACCCTGGCTAAGGGAAAACACCGGTGGGGATGGTACCCACAAACATGCACTAAAGTATAATGTCCCCGTTACGAGCTGAATATTACATAGTATATTTCCTTGTTAAAGGAATTACAACCCTGTTAAAGGTATACAACAACCTGTTAGGAGCCAACTGAGATTAAAACTCTTACAAAGTAATTTTTTTTAGAAAATGTTCTTAGTAATGAACAAAACAAGCATCTCTATTGCTTAGATAGTTCATGTTTTAGCTCATCAATGATCTATGTCATCCTCTTCTCTGTAATTTGCATATCATATCATCCATCCAATCATCTCTTATCAACTATATCTT
>MU226831.1:2333256-2353482 GCA_018584345.1 Thuja plicata | reverse complement strand
TATATGCACACACACACACATATATATATATACACATATATGCACATATATGCATATACATATATACACATATATGCACACATATATATGCATATATACACATATATCTATGCATACACACACACATATATATATACATATACATATACATATATATATATACATACATATATATATATATGCATATATATATAAATATATATACACATATATGCATATATACACATTATACACATATATATGCACATATATGCATATATATACACATATATGCATATATACACATTATATACATATATATACACATATATATGCACATATATGCATATATACATGCATATATACACATATACATGTATATATACATATATATATATACACACATATACATGCATATATACACATATACATGCATATATATACAAATTTACAAACAATATATATTAAAAACATTAAAATGCATATATACAAACAATATATATTATAAAACAATAAAATATGCAAATTATAAATGTGAAAAACTTGATAACTTGACGTTTGATAAAATGGAAGCCATTGTTCTCTCTGTCACTTTCAACCCAGCCGAAACAGTCAAAATGACTATTTTGGCGGGTTTTATTCTGCCAAAAAAAACCTAGTTACTTTCGATCAAAAGTAACTTGGTTACTTTCGGTCGAAAGTAACTAGGTACTTTCGATCGAAAGTAACTTCCGATCAAAAGTACCCATTTTAGGTACTTTCAATCGGAAGTTACTCACTTGTGATCAAAAGGTTTATGTTGGTCCGATCAAAAGTATGAAACATTTTTTAGTGGGCCACGCTTTTTGAGGTGAATTTCTTCCTCCTGAAAAGTGTATCCCACTATTATGGTATTACCCATACCCAAAATACCTCTGTAATTATGCTTATATACTTAGTCAATTTCAGAGTCATAAAAACTCAACTTCATAGGAATCAATATGTAACCCAAATGTGTTGCCATAAATGAAAACCAAAATTGAATCTCACCATGAAAAATAGATCACTTTCCAACTTGTTTAGGGTTTTGGTAGTTTCGGTAATCGTGACCTTTGTAAAGCCCTATTTGACAAACTGAGTCAAAATGTGGGTTGGACAAAAAAAATGATTATGGGGACATTTTTAGGTGATTTTGAGTCTTAGGAAATGAAATTTGACCATTTTTAATCCATCCATGGACGTGGGAGTATGAGAAGGATAAAATGCAAAAACATTTAAAAGTTGCTCAAGCATCATTTGCATCTTTTGAAAGTTGCTCGACAACTTTTGGCAAAAATTTGCTTTGTGCCAAAAATTGATGTTTGATTAGTTTGGACAGTTTCCCTAGATAGAGGGAGCTTATTTAAGGTCCTAATTGGTGTTATCCAAGGGTTGGAAGTTTTTTTATTATATTTTCAAGTAATAGAGCAGTTGTAGATCTTTGTACAAACATAGTTTTTGAGTTTTCTTTTGCATAGCTGACTAAATGGATTGAATTGGGAAAACTATCAATGTAATTAGCTTTTGATAGTTGTTTACTTGTTTTGTGTGCATTGGTTTTGTTTCACAATTCCATTTTGAATTTATAGATAAATTTTGTTGAAGTGTTGAATTCCCTGGTCCATTCTAGACTATATATAGGAAAATGGATCCTCTGAGACTTTCCCAACATGGCATGTAAATAGGCCTAGAAGGAATGCAAGAGGAGTCATTGTAAATAATATTTCTTTTAGTTTTAGTTGTATTAGGGTCAAGGATGAATTATGAGATCTTTCCCTAGGCAAGCTAGGCTATAGCCTAGCTAGAGTCAAAAGACTGACAATGAATTAAAAATTGAAAGTTTTTATTGGGAAGAGTAACCCAGTGGTTGGAGGAATGAATATGAGAGGAGAAAAAACTGTCAGAGTAGTGGTGGAAACCAATGAATCAGTTTCATAAGGTTTTAAGAAGTTTTACTTCAGACTAAATAATTAGCCCTATTTTTAAGGATACAGACACTAAGTTAAGGTGTTGTATGGAAGACTTGGGTCACCCAAACCCTAGAAATTGGTTGTATTTAAATAATGGGTATATGAATCCAATCATTTGGACTGGGGGTTCTTTGTGAAGTTTGTGAGATATTCCATTTTTTGAGCCAGAAAAGGGCTACAAGAAGCTATAAGGAATATTCCTAGTTTTTAGGAACTCGATTGGTGGTTGGATGAATGACTTATCCTAGTCTTAAACAATGGTTTCAAATGGACAAAAATGACATGAATCCAATATTTCAAAGCACTGGAAGTGTGTTGGCATGATTTAATGGAATCTACTTGAGAAGGTGTAGTGAGTACTAAATATCCTATTGGTAGAGAGGTTCAAGAGTTAGAGGGTAGAGAACTTGGTGTATTTCCCTTAGAATGAGGGTTAAGTGGAAGCCCTATTAGGTCTTTAAAAGAGGTGTTGGAAGAGAGTAAATATGACTCTGATTTTAGAAGAACCTCTCTATCAAACACCACCTTATCTTCCCCTAGATTTTTGGTATAAATATATGTATTGGGCTATTGGTAATAAATTTTCATTGCGTAAAGTTTGAGTTAGATACTATTAACTCTCCCCATATCCTTTTCTCACTTCCTTCTAAATATAGATTTTATGAAAGATTTATCAAATGAGATCATTCTTCCTCTTCTTGCCTCTTATTGTCCTTGTAGATCTTGATTAAGGTATTCCTCAATGTAGTTGGATAAATCTCTACCTAGTCATTCCATAGTATTCATCGATGACTTCAATGATGGTTTAGATGGTTCTATTAATTTGGTGCACCTTCCCCTACTACTTTGGTTTATTTGGATGCCCAAGATGTTATGTCCTAATTATATTGGTCCCACACCATGGTGTGTATGATTCTCCTCTCCTTCTATTTGCTAGACACCAAGTCTTAGTCACATGTGGCCTCTCCTTATTTTCCAATATTTTGTTCGGATAGAGAGGGGCGTCCCATTATTACTTAAGTGGTTTTTTCTTATATGGAGACGATATCCAATGATCTATCTATATTTTGCAATGGGAGATAATCAAGCCTGGATTTTTAAATGTTATGTAGCTGAACTAAAAAAATTAAAATGGTAACGAATGAAAATGCAAAAAAGAAGGGAATGTAAAGGATATTTTTTAGTCTACATTACTAGCCATATATTTTTGAGTCTACATATGGTCACAGTAATATGAGACTACCTTATGCTCCTTGCTAGAGATATGTAAATACAATACAAATGAGGCATACATACCTTGCCCCTTTAGAACTTGAACTTATGACCTCTCTTTCAAGAGTACAAATTATCCATAATTAGGCCAAAAGATGATGGATAAAAGAGAGAAAGATAAATGACAAATAGAAATTTGAAGATTTTGATCTTCAAGAATAGAAAGGTGCATAATTGGTTGTAGACTTAAAATATAGTTAAATAACTAATAAAAAATTAAGATGCTTCTAGGGAGGTGACGAAACAAAGAAAAAAAACACAATAGATAGGAATCAAAATTAAAAATTAAATGCACAGGATATAGAGGTGATTATTGGGGGAGTAGAGGAGAGGGGAAAAGTTGAGTGAGTGCGCAATTCATATGAAAGAAGAATATTGAAAAGAATTCTGTAGTGCAAGAAGAAACATACTAGAATGTAGGAGAAGGTGATAGTGTTTGCATTGGGTTTTTCTTATGTGAAGACAAAAAGAATTCAAAAAAACATGAATAAGAAGGAATGATAATTTGTGATGAGGTAGAGGCATAGGCATGGGAAACAAGAAGTTTAAATTGTAGAAAAGTGGAAAATACAAGAGATTATGCTAGGAATAAAAAAGGAAATATGAAGGAGATTAAAGAAGAATATGAATGCCAAAATAGACAGAGGAAGAAAAGTGAGGCACTGAAATAAAAGGAAGAAACTTGCAAAAAAGAATAAGTCAATAATGGTTTACCAAAAAACAAAGAATGGAATTGGGTGTGCTGAGGGATAGCTGGAAAGTTAGCAGAGAAAATATGTATATGGTAGGAGTGTGTGGAGATCAGAGAAAGAAAGGGAGTTCTATTTTTCTCATTAGTATGTGAAATATAGAAGTTGATTTGTAGAATTCAAAATATAGGTGAAATGAATTCAAACAGAGGATTATGTAGAAAGAATGAAGGGTGACAAGTGTGAAGGGAAGATAGTAACTACATCACATTCCTTTTATTGCTTGGCACTAAAGTAAGTGTTTAAATTATCATTTTATGATACAAGATAATTGGTTTCTTGAAAAAAGCCATTCGAACAAGGGTATGAGTAGGTGACAAATAAAAATAAATTTGCAAGATCGTCCACATCTAGCAAGTCAAATTGTGCCTATCCATAATATGTTCTCTTTTAAGAGGCAATCACATTTGAGGATTGGTGTCAAAATATTAAAAGGAGGATGAATTTTTCAACGGTGTATGAATCCTACAAGTGGAAAACAAAATCTTGGAAGCACTTAAATAGAGATAGAAGATATGTATAACTAATGTGAAAGATCTTTAAAACCCAAATAGTGAAAGTTGCATTACTTTTAACTTTATTGAGGTTCCAGAATATATATTAAAATTTTAAAAAAAATTTAAAGGTTGTCTTAAATGATTGTTATTTGAATTGGTAAAAGAATTTTCTTAGAACTTATAGATGTAGAATTAAAAATTTTTAGATCATATTTTATGGACAATAAAAATGAAAAGCCTCTTTATTTGGGAAATCTAAGATTTAAATCTTTGTCTTTGAAATAAAAAGTAGCATATGTGTCTCATTATAAAACTTCCTACCAATTTTGTTTGGCATTTAAATATGGATAAACATATTACTTGTATTGTCAGCGTAATTCGCACTACATCTTGTGTGTGTGGTAAAATGTGTGATTAGAATCTGCAACCAAAAACTTCAATAAACCATTACAATAAAGTGGTTAGTATTAAGATGAAGTTCAAATATAGCTTAAAAGACATTGAAATCAGGTTATTGCTTCCTAGTTGAAGCGAGTGTGATTCTCATGAGTTTCCCATCAGATTGGACATAGAAAATCAATGACTTGAATACTCCAAAATTGAAGATTCAATGCAAGAGGGAGAAATATGCATAGAATTGCATGCTTTTCTCTCAAAATCCTTTGAAAAATGAAAATTCATGAACAAGAAAACTAAATGCATAGCAACTATGAGGAATGAGACTAAAATGCAGGATTCACCTATCAATGAAAAGAATAATACATCTACCATTGAGCTATGAAAGGAAACTAAGATGCCATTAAACTAAGCACTGAAGATTAATAATGTAATTGTTACCCAATTTTATGTTCAATTAAATTGGTTGATATTGTTATCCTAATTACTAGTCAGTTGCTAAATAACCAAGTTTGCACATTATTAATAATCTAAATTAAATTTGTGCTCATTTCCTAAAAGATGAAAATGAAAAGTACATAAAGGAAGGAATTAAACTAAGATATCCAGGAAATGAAATGATATATACATGGGACCATATTCAATTTTGAACATAAATGACATGTATGTGCAAAAGGAAAGTAAAGCATGTATCTAAGCTCATATAGGTTGTGAGCATATCCAACTCCTAAAAATCTATGGATAACTACATACGTGCACAAAATAAAATGAATATAAATAACAAGGTACTAGACATTGCGTGAAGGAAGGAAGAAGTGTTGACCCCAAGGGTGACTCCAGTGTGCTCATGTTTGATACATAACCTACAAAAGGGAGAGAATGGGTTTAGATCCAATGGATCTAAGTAATGCATGATAATCAACTATCTATATACACCTACAGTCATGCATGCATGAAATCAGCCATATATCAGAAGAAGGGGACCATGCTCCATGCACGAACATAATCACATCAGTGCTACAGAGGAAAGAAAGATACCATATTTTCACTAATTTGTTTGTTCCATGTGCAGGTACATAAGAAGTTGTTTTATAACATTTATATGTCATAAATTCCCTCACTCATGCACAGGCCATCTTCAAGGGCGGAAATCATAGGCCACCTTTGAAGAACAACTATGCATGGGAAAGAACACTTATGAAGATGATGATTCTCCAAAAGAACAAGGGATGGTGTTTCTTTGTAATGTGGGCATTCTCAGGAAGACCTCAAATCCCTTGATAGAGCCCACATGATAGGGAAAGAACACCCATAATCATATTTTAGGCACTCTTGGTACCCTACATTGAAACCGCTTAGGGTTATCATAAGCCCCATCAAAACTAAGGTTTCTAATTATCCTAACAGTCACAAGGAGGAGAACTTATCCAAAAGGAGAAAAAAATGAAGTAGCAATAACCATGGAGCATTAGGAATACATAAGAAAAGTTAGAATAATGGTGCATGAGGACATCTTCCAGTCAACGTCATGATAAAACAGCAATGGTGTATGAAGACACAAGTAAAATACAACAAATGCATGATACATATAACACATTCTGCAAAATCATCACAACATAGCATAGTGGATCTCAGCATTGAAGATATGAATATTCTAGACACACAAAAAAAATTATGCATCTCTCATTCATATCATTGCACCTCCAAATTTCACAACAAAAGGTATGTTGTTTTGCATATGAATCTATACATCAAGTGCATGCATACCATGTTTCAAAAAAGACTAAAACAAAAATGTCAAAACAACAATCTTTAAAGAATCAAAATAGTCAGAGCCTGCGGCCTCGTATCACACATGAAAGGAAATAAAAAATTTAGAATAACAAAGCCCCACCAATGATCCAAAGATGCAAACCAAAGATAGCTCAATGGAGGAGAATATGTAGAGAGAAGAGCATGTTTTCTTTCCTTGCAAAACAGTAGTTAGGGCACCCAACATGTGTTTTTCTCTTGCAATTCGATGGAGAGTAAAAACCACATATCTTTTAAGGCAATTTTTTGGTCATGTTTTAATGTTTAAAATATGATAAAGATTGATGGAAAGGTGGGGTTGAATTAGCAATGTTTTTTTTAAAAGATGCTTTAAATGTGTCGTTTAGGGGAAAATTCAAGGTTGTGATTGCATACCCTAGGTCCTAGGTATTATGGCTATTTTAATAGAATATCTCTTATCATTCTCTCTTAGGGTCATTAATTAATTTAAAATGGGATGGATAAATGTAATGTCATGATTATTCTATTATTGTAAATACTAGCCCAATGATGTTTTATAAATCATTTTGGGAAAATATCACCTATCATGCATGATTATTGGAGGAGATTGATTCAGTTTGGTAAGGGGTTTATGGTTAAGGAATGATTCTGAATAATCTCTCACCTACCCCTACAAATGAGGGAACCTAACATCTAGATTTGAGCAACATTTTATTGGACCTTAAAATGCAGATTTTTAGATATATCCCTACATCCAGTTCTAGATTTGGTGCAGTTAGACATGGTGATTTCCAGAATCCTTGGAAATGCATATTTTGGGGGTTCTCACCTACTTATACCCCTACCATTTTTTTAATAGATAGTTCTTTCATTCTATCTGACTCTCAGATTTGAATGCTTGTAGCTCTCAAATGCAGATTGTTTTCCTCAGCTCCTTTTGGTTGAATACATAACATAGATCCTCTTTTTTCCTATTGTCTTCTAAATTATTTAATCAATTTTGGTCTATTTTATTGTGGTTCAAGTTAATCCTTTATTTGGAATATTGTTCATTTGATGTTTAGAAAGCACATACTATGGCCTAAAGTTTTATTTGTGTTCGCTCATAAGTATTTAAGTTGTTAAATTCATTCATTTCCTTCTCGTTTACAATATGCACATTGTTATTCTCGATAGAAATAATATAAGTAGGACAAATATGTGAATTCCAAGTTAGGTTTAAACCATATTGTGAGTATTTTACAATCTATGGATCTTTAAAGTTTTGGTGAATCACCTAGGTTTTAATTCTAGTTTTTTAATTCATGCACTCTCTCTCCCTTTCCCCCAAAAGTCTTAGTTTAAGTTTAAGGTGATTCAAGGGGAAGCAGACCCTTAATCTAGAGTTTTACTTCCATTATAGGTTCCTCACAACTTGGAAGTATTCCCATGTTTCAAAGGATTGTTGAGTTTCATACTTAGCTCTTTCAAGTACAATCCACAGTGATAATAGTTTTTGGCACGCCCAGTGGGAAAAACTCCTCAGCCAGTATTATAGAACATTTCATATGATTGATGTTTGGTATGAGCAATATCTATGTTATTATTGTGATTTATGAAGTATCATACTTGGAAACTCTACTCTTGTTTTATGCACATGACTCTTGTTAGAAGATGAACGGGATACCAACCAGGAAGATCAAGAATCCTTTTGAATACAGGGAGCTACCTTCATCCAAGAAAAGAGAAAAGAAAACTATGAGTACTCAAACCAAATCTAGTCATCCTAGCCTACTATTTTTAGTCATATCGCTTTAGGTAGTCCTGTTATCCCACCACAGGACTACCTCAAGTGCTCCCAGCAGTACAAGTTCTCCCCAATCCACTTGACCTTTTGTGGATTTTAACCAAGGTACCCCTCTAAATTTGCAAGAGCATAATGACATACATATGGGAGCCCTTAAAAGCTTGCCCATTTTTACTAGAGAAGATCAAACCTTAGCCATTGAACATATAAAAGATGTTTCATCCCTCTGTAGTCTATATCACATCACCCATGATGATGTAGTTGTTAGGTTGTTAGCAGCGTCACTCAAGGGAAAGGCCATGCAATGGTTTAGGGGTTTGGTAGTTATATCCATAGCAACCTGGGATGATCTAGGTGTTTTCGTAATTGCCCAGTTTGAGGATAAGTCAGACCACCTATCTTTAGTAGAAAATATGACCACCATCAGGAGGTCACCTTAGGAGAATATGATGGACTTCAAATTTAGGTTTCAGAGGAAGTGGAACAAAATTACAGTAGCAATTACGGCTTCCAACCAACATGCTTTTCAATATTACTTAAGGGCTCTTAAAAATGATATTTCTATTACAATCTAGACAATGGGAGGAAAAAACTTATCAAAATCCTTTGATGTTGCCATAACGGAAGAGAAAAGTCTCATCCAAGCTGGGAAAATAGCCCCAAGGCCTCCAATGGTAATATTCCTAGAGTTACAACCTATCCCTAAAGTTATGCCACCCTTGGCATCTATTCCACCCATCCTAACTCTTCCCCAACAAGCTGCCAATCCAGTGGTGAATTAGTCCCAAGAACTAAATGAATTAAAAAGACCTTACAGATCATCACCAATGAGATTGTTATTCGAAAAATACAGTAGTTCCAATAGCCTTACCAATAGCCTTATCGATCCCCATATCAGGCTCGGTACCAACAAAATAGGCCCCCTTTCTAGCAAGTCCAAGCAAGAAATTATAACCAAAGGTCCAGCCAGCCTTATAACCCTAATATTCCTAGTTCTTCTAGGGAGCTTACTCTAGTGGCATAGAACAATATGGCTCAGGATTATGAGTGGATTTTCCCTTGCAACTAGCAACATATTCAAGGAGTTTTCCGTAGTGGATTTGGCCAAACCCTTGCAATGCAGAACAATGTTATGGCTCAACCAGATTACCCACAAGGCCCTCAAGTGTAGCAAGGTTAGCCAACCAACCTAAGGGAGCACAACATGCCTGATGTAGCTTTCATGATTTGGAAGAGAAAATCATTTTTTTGGGTCAACTCTTTCCCCAATGGAAATCAGAACTAGGGTCCAGTTTCTGCTAATACTAGATCCAAGAGGAGGGATATGGATGTAGAGAAACTAGTTTCTACAAATCATCAATCCCCAGTTGTGATTCCATAGCTTGAGGTTGTTTAGGTTTTTATGTGGGGACAAATTGTACCAGCTAAGGAGCTTGTGAAGGTAGTAGCTCAACTGGCACCAGCACAATGAGAGGTTACTATAGGGAGAGGATAACCAAAGGTAAGCTTGGGTTCTTTAAATATTGTAGAACAAATGAAGAAGATCTCAATAAGTGTACCAATGTTGGATACTGTACCCATCCCTAGGAAAAAAGAAATGATGTTGGATGCTTTATTTAAGATTTCTTTGACTGTCAAAGATGTTGTAGAGAAATCTAGGGTACTAATTGTTGATGTGCCTTAGAAATATCATAAAGGTGTGAAGGCCAACTTGCAGCCTACAAGTAATCACCAGACCCCTCAGGTCAAGCCTCCTCCCTTCTATGTTACTTTGGTTATTGGAAAATTTCTAGTACACAATTGTATGATCGATTTAGGAGCAAGTAGCTCGGTTATACCTATGCAATCAGCATACACCTTAGGGTTATCTTATGAGCCTTTGGATAAGCCCATTATCCAATTAGATGGGTCATCAGTTAGTATAGTTGGAGTCATCAAGGACCTAAACCTCACCTTGCACGAGTGCCATAACTTCTCAATTCCTCAAGATGTATATATCATTGATCTACCACCCTACTTTTCTATTTTCCTTAGTAGAGACTTTACTACCAAGTTGGGTGGGTATCTCTCCTCAGATTGGTCCCACTTATATTTTAGAACCTGATAAGGAAAAATGGTCAGAATAAAGATGGAATCCTTTGCAAATGACCATGTGAAACCCTACACACCTAGCTCCATCAAAGTCAACCTAAAATTCCATGAGCAGGAGCTTGTTATCTTAGAACTACATACTACCATTGAGAATAACCCAGACATAGCCTTGCATGAGTGGGAAGAAGGGAACCTAGACGATGATCCTTTTAGGAATATTGAGGTGTTTGGCATGGGGATGTATATCATTCATGAGTAGAATGTAGTAATCCCAAACTTGATGAAGAAAGATGATCCAAACTAGCAAGAACATGATCTATAGAAACTGTTCTTTGATTGTACCAGAAGAAAGATCAGTTCCAGGGGAGGGGTTGTACTTATTTCACCTAAAAGGAAAAGGTACTATTTTCCTATGCATTGGTCCTTTAGTTGCACTAATATTACAATAGAATATGAGGCTTTAATTCATGCTTTAGGGTGGGCCAAAAAGAAAGGTATCAAGTGTCTACAAGTTTTTGGTGATAGTGAGTTGATAGTTAATCAAATTCGTGGAACTAACCTCACCAAAAATGATGTGTTAAAAATGTATAAGAATAGAGTTTAGGATTTAATTGAAGGATTTGATGCTTTTAATCTAATTTTTGTTCCAAGAAATCAGAACAAGCAAGCAGATAAGTTGGCTACTATGGGAGCTGAATATGATATTCCTAAAGAAGTCAACAACACTGTGATGCAACAATATGTGAAGATATTGGTAAGACCTATAGTCCTAGATAACAAGGTAAGCTGGCATACTTTTGAGAGTGATGAACAAATTCTTAATTTTATGAAGGAAGAGGCTTAGTTTTCTAATGATAATAAGAGTAAATATGAGCTCATGAATACAATGATAAGATGTTGTAGTTAAAAACTAAAAAATTTCCTAAAGGGTTGGTCACCCTTGAGTCTATTTTTAACTCTAATGATTAGCTTAGGGGAGAAAAGGCAAACATAGCAGTGAAAGAGGAACATTATCAACTAGCTGAGATACTCTAGGATAAGTTCCTAAAACTTAGAAAGGTATGCACACAACCTAAACAACAAGCTTTTGTTTCATTATGCCAAGATTTCAGTGATGTATTTGCGTGGGAATACCATGATTTGAAAGGATTCGATCCTCATCTAGCTCAACACACCATTGAGATAGAACCTAATGCTAAGTTTGTTAGAGATAAATAAAGACCTATAAACCCTAATTTAGAGGGGCTAATGAATATTGAGTTAAGAAAAATGATTGAGGCTAACATTATATTTCCTATTAAGCATACTTCTTGGTTTTCTTACTTGGTTCCTGTTAGAAAGAAGAATGGTCAGATCCGATTGTGTGTGGACTTCAAAGATCTAAATTGAGCCTCACTAAAGGATTACCATCCATTGCCCTCTATGGAATAGATACTACAATTGGTACCAGGGTCTGGCAGATTTCTATTGTTAGATGGTTTTTTTGGTTATAACCAAATATTGGTAAAAGAGGATGATCAGTACAAAAGAACCTTCACAACTAAATGGGGCACCATGACATATAGAAAAATGCCTTTTGGGTTATCTAATGTTGGTGCCACTTTTCGAAAAGCTATGGAGATGGAATTTGATGGATTAATGTATAATTTTTTCCTAGTTTATCTAGATGACATAACTATTTTTTCAAAGAATACTAATGAGAAATTGGTTCATTTGAAGAAGATCTTTGAGAAATATAGAGAATTTTGAGTCTCCTTGAACCCAAACAAGTGCATTTTTGTTGTTCATGAAGGAAGACTTCTGGGGCATATTGTTTCCAAGGAGGGTACAACTATTGACCCTGAAAGGATAAGTGTGATCCTAAAACTGCCATTGCTAGCACATAACAAGGGACTTCAAAGTTTCCTTGGGAGAATCAACTTCTTAAGGAGATTTATCCTGAATATTACAACATTGTTGAAACCCATGACACAAATGCTAAAAATAATGTTTCCTTTCATTGGAAAAGTGAAGTTAAAATGTGTTTTCAAGAAGTAAAGGAGGTAATAGCCTCTTCTACTACTCTGGTAAACCCAAATTTTTCAAAATAATTCATTCTTTATGCATTTGGGAATATTGACACAATATCTGCCATACTAGTCCAACATAATGATGATAAGTAGGAGAAATCAGTGGCTTTATATAGCCAAGGATTGGACGAATATGAACTAAACTATACCTCTATGTAAAAGTATGTCTTAGCAGTGGTGAGGAGTTTGAAAATTTTAAGACATTTTCTTTTGAACAATGTCATTCATCTCATGGTTGCTAACCCCTACATTAAAGACTTCGTCTTGAACAAAGATTTGAACCATAAGAGAGCAAGTTGTATTGCCAAAGTAACAGAATATGACATTCAAATCAAAGTCACAAAGTTAACAAGAGGAAAAGGAATATGCGAGAAAATGGCAGAAGGAAAAGGAGACAATAATCAACAAGGAGGAGATGTTATTCTAATAAATCATAATGCAGCCCTAAAAAGTTGGACAGTGAAGATGAAGCATTAAGTCCTAACTAGTAAGTGTCCCCAAAACCTTGACAGAGCCAAGAGAAGGTATTTCTGGCTGCAAGCCATTCCTTTTGTCATTCTAGATGGTGTTTTATATAGAAATGATTATAATGGTGTCTTGCTAAGGTGTGTTGAAAAAGACCATATGGACATAATTCTTGAAGAATTCCACGACGGAGCATCTAGAGGCCATTTTGTAGCAAGAACTACTGCTTTAAAAATAATGAGAGTGGGATATTACTGACCCAATCTACACAAAGATCCATTTTTCTGGGTAAGGAAATGTAAAAATTGTTCTTTATTTACAGGCAAGTAGAGGCTGGAAGCTTTACCCTTGCATCCTATTAAGGTGGAACAACCTTTCATGAAGTGGGGGTGAGATTTCATTGGCCCCATAAACCCACTCACCAATGTTGGTCACAAGTGGATCCTCACCATTGCTGATTATTTCACTAAGTGGGCAGAGGCCATAGCACTGAAGGATGCAACTAAAGGATCTTTCCTCAGTTTCTACCAAGAAATGGTAGCAAGATTTGGGACACCTAACTCCATTGTCTTAGACAATGCATTGGCCTTCCTAGGAATGAAGATTTTAGAATGGGCATTGAATCATAACATCATCCTGAATACTTCATCTAACTATTACCCTTAGGGTAATGGTTAAGTAGAATAGATAAATAAGAACCTGGTCAGGATCATCAGGAGAACTATTATGGGAATCAGAGAGATTGGCACAACAAGTTGAAGCTGGCCTTGTGGGAAGATAGAATAAACCCTAAGAGATCCACTTGTAACTCTCCATATTTAATAGTCTATGGGAAGGAAGATAAAGTTACTATTTCCATTGTATTACCTAATTTTAATTTAATCAAGGAAATTTAACTAGTACAAGAAGATTCTATGCAAGTAAGGATTTTTGAACTGATGGAACTTGAGGAAACAAGGAAACTAGCATTGGAAAGCCTAGAAATACATTAGGCTCATATGAATTTGACAAGAAGCCCATGACCGAGGTTTTCAAGGAGGGAGACTTGGTCCTCAATTGGGATGAGTTGAAGAATAAAACTAGGAGGCACATGAAGTTTGATGCAATCATGTTTGTCCCCTTCATGGTCACAAGGTGTAAAGCCCACAATGCCTTCTAGTTGTCTTCTATGGAGGGAGAAGAGTTACCCATTACTATAAATGGAATTCACCCCAAGTCATTTTATTGAGGTCAAAGTACTACCCTATACAATAGCATCTAGATGTTTCAGTTCCTGTTGTCTGTGTTCCCTAAGTGTTGTACCACAGGTGTGTTTTTAGTTTCAGTTGTTGTTTCTAGTATCCTATTGTTAGAAATAAGCCAAAGATACATCAAGAAAGAATCAGTGATTGGTATTTGTGAGTTGAAGACCCACTGATACAAACCATTCACACTCATAGGATGAATCCCTTAGAATAATACCAATATATCTCAAACATTTAGTTTGTTTTTTAAGGAGGAGGAGCTATTGTTTTTTAGAGTTTGAGCCAAGTTTCAGTTGTGGGAACCAGAGGAATATATTCCCAATAGATGATGAAAGAAACTATCCAAAAGGAGTTCTCAATAGGAAAGCACTCACCTGAGGTCGCCAGAAATGTTACCAAATTTTTTCTTCATTAAAATTTGTTTGATAATGTTAGTCTAATTACTAGTGAGTTGCTAAATAAGCTAGTTTGCACATTATTAATGATCTAAAATAAATTTGTGTTTGTTCCCTAAAAGATGAAAATGAAAAGTACATAGTGGAAGGAATCAAACCAAGATATCCAGGAAATGAAATGATATAAAGACTAGATCATATTTAGTTTTGAACATAAATGACAAGTATGTGCATAAGGAAAGTAAATCATTTATCTAAACTCACATAGGAAATGAGAATATCCAAATCCTAGAAATATATGGCTAACTACATATGTGCACAAAAGCAAAGGAATATAAATAAGAACGTACCAGACATTTCCTAAAGGAAGGAAGAAGTGTTGGTTCGCAAGGGTGAATCCAGTGTGCTCATGTTTGATCCAGAACATGTAGAAGGTAGATAAATGTGTTTAGATCCAATGGATCTAAGCAATTCATGATAATAAATTATCTATATACACCTACAGTCATGCATGCATGAAATCAACCATATATCAGAAGAAGGGGACCATGCTCCAGGCATGAACATACTCACAATAGTGTTGTAGAGGAGAGAAAGATATCATGTTTTCACTAATTTGTTTGTTCCATGTCCAGGTATAGAAGAAGTTGTTTTATTACATTTATATGTGATAAATTCCCTCACCCATGCATAGGATATCTTCAAGGGCAGCCATCATAGGCCACCTTTAAAGAACAATTATGAATGGGAAAGAACACTTATGAAGATGAAGATTCTCCAAAAGAACAATGGATGATATTTCTCTGTAATGTGGGCACTATCAGGAAGCCCTTAAAGCCCTTGATAGAGCCCACATGATAGGGAAAGAACACCCATGATCAGATGTCATGCCCTCTTAGTACCCTACATTGAAATCGATTAGGGTTATCAAATGCCCCATCAAAAATAGGGTTTCTGATTATCCTAATTGTCACAAGGAGGAGCACTAATCCAGAAGGAGAAAATAAAATGAAGCAATAGTAACCATGGAGCATTCAAAATACATAAGACAAGGTGCATTAATGGTGCATGAGGACATCTTCCAGTCAACTTCATGATGAAACATCAATGGTGTATGAAGACACAAGTAATATATAACAAATGCATGATATATATAACACATTCTCTAAAAACATTGCAACATGGCATGCATAGCAGATCTCAACATTGAAGATGGGAATATTCTAGACACACAACAATAATGATGCGGGTGATCCCACAATACTGTGTCCCACTTTTTGGCCAACTTTGACACTAAAACAAACATTCTAAGAAAAACTTCACTTTCGGACACCTATTTTCGTAAAACCATTAAGAATTTGAAGATGATGTACACTAGTGACTTTTAGCAATTTATTTCTAGTTTATAAATATATATTTTCTTAAAAAAATTAGAATTTATTTGTATCTATTTTTCCTTCTCCTTCAAAAATTATTTGTCTGAAAAATCAACATTTTTCAGGAGTGACACTCACTTTGATCAACACAATTTTTTTTTTATAAAATTGATAAGAACATAGTTATTTTAAAGCTAGTTTTCTAACACCAATATCTAGAGAATCCAATTGGTTTCATTCAAATTGGTTGAATATTTTATAGTTTATTGAGTTATGAAGTGACATTAACTATAATTTGGACATAGGTTCACTTGGATCACTCTAACTCTACCCATATATATTGAAATTCATTTTTTATTTTTTGGATAGAAAGGTAACATAAATACCTATTTCCTAGATATTTTTCATAATTTTTTTTCCTAATTTTCTATTTTTCTAGAAGCGTCGAACATAGAAGTCGTTAAATGGTCAGACAACCTATGTTTAGTAAAAATTAGAAATAAAAGTCATAATAAACTCAATATATTTATAAATCATAATTATTGGAAATCTTTCTCTAAGTACTATCATCTTGTATTTGGGTTTTTCAAATGAATTTATTTGATCCCACAAAAAGTTAATTTTAAAGTGAGTTTTTGTCAGCATTTTGATGGGTGCAAAGGAGACTCGATTGTAGGTGTGAGTGAGAAGTAGAGAGATTATACCAAAGAGAGTTTGATCCAAGAGGATTTTATATAACCATTTTAAATTTAGTCCTTCAAATGGGATCTCTCAAGGCTTAAATCATCATATTTTCTTTAAAATGTGTAATTTCAGCAAAAATCAGGATCTTAAAAGTGGGACACACTATTGTGGGACCACCCATGCATGTCTCAGTCATATCCCTGCACCGCCAAAGTATAGAAAAATAAAAGGTATGGTGTTTTGTATATGAATCTATACATCAAGTGAATGCATACCATGTTTCAAAAAAGACTAAAGCAACAATGTCAAAACAACAATGTTTAAAGAATGAAAATAGTCAGAGCTCATGACCTCTTATCACACATGAAAGGAAATACAACATTTAGAATAACAAAGCCCCATCAATGATCCAAAGATGCAGACCAAAGACAGAATGATGGAGGAGAATATGCAGAGAGAAGAGCATGTTTTCATCTAATAAAATAGAATGCAATAAATGGAAGACTTACAGTGGATTGATATTTCTTTTAAAACTCCATAAAATCCATGCAAATTGATCCAAAGCTGCAAATTTCCAAAAATCATGTTTTCTTTCCCTCCAAAACAACACTTAGGGCACCCAACCCATGTTTTTCTCTTGCAATTCGATAGAGAGTAAAAATAAATATGTTTTAAGGAAAATATTTGGTCATGTTTTAATGTTTAAAATATGATAAAGATCGATGGTAAGGTGGGGTTGAATTAGAAATGTTTTTTTTAAAAAAGATGCATTAAATGTGTCATTTAGGGACAAATTCAAGGTTGTGATTGTATACCCTAGGTCCTAGGTATTATCGCTATCTTAATATCATATCTCTTATCATTATCTCTTAGGATCAATAATTAGTTTAAAATGGGATGCAGAAATGTAAAGTCATGATTATTCTATTATTCTAAATATTGGCCCAATGATATTTTATAAATCATTTTGGCCAAATATCACGTATCATGCATGGTTAGTGGAGGAGATTGATTTAGTTTGGCAAGGGGATTATTGTTAAGGCATGATTATGAATTATCTCTCACCTACCCCTACAAATCTGGGAACCTGACATTGAGATTTGAGAAACATTTTGGTGGACCTAAAAATATAGATTTTTAGATATATCCCTACATCCAGTTCCAGATTTGGTGGAGTTAGACATGGTGATTTCTAGAATCCTTGGAAATGAAGATTTGGGGGTTCTCACATATTTATACCCCTCTCATTTTTGTGATAGGTAGTTATTTTATTCTATCTCACTCTAGATTCAAATGCTTGTAGCTCTGACAAGCAGATTGTTTTCCTCAACTCCTTTTGGTTGAATACATAACAAAGATCCTCTTTTTTCCTATTGTCTTCTAAATTATTTAATAAATTTTGGTCGATGTTATTGTGATTCAAGTTAATCCTTTACTTGGAATATTGTTCATTTGATGTTTATAAATCACATACTATGGCCTAAAGTCTAATTTGTCTGCTCTCATAAGTCTTTGAGTTGTGAAATTCATTCATTTCCTTCTCATTTACAATATGCACCTTGTTAGTCTCAAAAGCAATATTATAAGTGGGACAAATATGTGAATTCCAAGTTATTATTAAATTATATTGTGAGTATTTTACAATCTATGGATCTTCAAAGTTTTGGTGAATCACCTAGGTTTTAAGTCCATATAAAATACCTATCGCACTATTTGATACCTTATATAAACTACTCACTAAAACAATAGATAGTAGGCTATTGGTACTATCAAATTTGGCACAAATTTGGAGTGACCGTTTTGAAATTTTCTATAAGGCAAAATGAGTACCCTGAAAAACTTTTGTGAGAAGGCTTAGTTGGAGTGCTTGTAAAAGATACCCTGATGATTTTCATGATATACCACTTGGGAAGAGGGTTCAGTACCTATCATTTGACATATGCAGTGGGTTCCAGCTCCTAAAATTTCAATTTTGGTATGTTGAGGAAGTAGTCATTTTGAGGTGGTTACATAAATCTACATTTTTGCTAAGTGTCATTTTGCTATCCCAGGGCCAGTTTTCTTCTGAATATATTACACCCTGTTAGGTTTCATAAGTCACTTCTTTGGGAATGTTTTACATGTATAATAGAGAGCTTATGTTTTAAATCCTAAGTCATTTTGAATCCATTTGGAAGGTTTCCAATTTCCCCAAAGTTGGTCCTGCAAAACTATCATGTTTCTTTGTTATGCCCAGATTTCCAAATACCCTACTTTGAGGTATTTCAAAATGTATCCAGTTGAATGCATTGCATAATTGAATGTTCCCCCATCTTGAAAACATGATGGAGTACTTACCTGAAGAGTTTTAGATTCATGTCAATCCAGTTATCCACTTTGTCGGGGCTTTTACATTTCTAATTTATTAAAGTTTTACTGAATGTGTAGAATTCATAATTAAGTGACCTACTTTGTGATTTCCCTATTTGCACACGTGTTAAGTTCAGGCATAATTGAAAGTTTGTTTTCATTGTAGACCTAGAAGTGAACTTCTTTGAAGATTTTTAGACTTTGGTCAATCCAGATGATCACTTTTCTATGCTAATTCCAAATCCAGTTTCTGCATTCTTACTATATTAAAGTTCAGAAAAGTCTTTTAAGTGCAGACTTTGCAGATTAATGCCCATTAATTAGTTCATCATCGGAGCAAGTAAATTAAATATTTATTTTCCAAGTATGAGATTGAATCCATGTTTAGAGATTTAGATTCTGAAGGTTATTCTTGATGAGTTTATGAAATCAAAATCAAAGGTGTTTTGTGTGGATTGACAGTACATAATGGAATCAAATTTACAGAATGGTCATTTTACAAGAGTGATAACTCTTGGTCTAAATGTTGTTTTCAAGAAATAATTATGGGACCATTCTCTTTGTATGTGATTTTACTACCTGGATCACTGGTTGAGTCTCATGATGTGTTTTGATAACTTTGCAGAAGTGATTCTGGGGGTGGTTTGCATACATTTCTACAAATGCATTTGCAGCTTTATGAAAAGATCAACTGGGGAATTTAAAATGTTTTGTTTTTTGAGGGCATCATGTGTTGGAATAATGATCTATTTGTCATCAGTGAATGCACTTAATGAAAAAACTTATTCGATTTTGAATGCTTACCGAGCTCATCACTCAGTCCACAGACTATACCGAGCATTCAGTAAAGATCACTGATTAATCAGTTCAAACCGAGTAGTAAGGCAGTCACCAAGTATATGAGAAGAACAACAGTTACCGAGTAGAAGGTAGTCACCGAGCTTCACTTTAACTACCGAGTCATCAGTTGAAGTCAGTTGCTACCGAGTCACCAGTGGTTACCGAGTGACAATATATCTACCGAGTCACCACAACTACCGAGTTCCAAGCTACACTTCGGGACTAGTATGGACCGAGCTTCTACTCTTACCGAGAGCATGATGATGCCGAGTA